>CM054814.1:24071733-24169253 GCA_028984105.1 Lavandula angustifolia | reverse complement strand
AACAGCAACCACAATGTTGGTAGAAACACCAAATAATAAATGCATCACATCAAATGATTAGGATTTCAACATGTAAAAGCAATGCTTTCTGAGTGAAACTAGGCAACTATATTGCACGTACACCAGAGCGCCTTGGCCTTGTTATGCAAATATCTAATGAGCAGACAGCAATGACTAGGAAATTTCCACATCTTAGATTTAAGAAGCTTCCACTTTACTAGATATTATTCATAAGTGTAGGTTATTATATTAAAAAAGACTGATAACATTCCTCAAACTGCGGTTTGAATTGGTTGAAGCGAATATAAGATGAACAAGGTGGGGCTTGATGACATCAAACAGTAGTCCAAATCCTGGCTGCAATTTAACATCAAACTCCATCCTATAATAAATAAGCAAAGGACTTTTTTTACTTTATCTTTTACATATAAAATAGTTGTACGGATTGTAAGGGAAGATTCATATTATTCTTTAGTGAGTTATGAAGGCATTGGTCATTGTCCAGATTATACGAGTCTGCTTTTTGCTTTGTCCTCGTTAAACCTTGCTGGATGGAGGATGATTGTCCCAACCCTTTGGCTAGAGAGGGATGGGAGGGATTTTCAGAATTGTGATTACATAGAAGTGTGATACTGGGTAAAATGTAAGCTATCACGGTGGGTTTCCAGACTATAGAGGCTTTAAAGACTTCTGTGTTTCTAAGATTTACTAGACTCCATTGTCCAAAAAGCAAAAACAAAAGCAAAAGAATAGCACTAGAATCCTGAGTAGTACTCCCTCCATTCCACTCCATTAGTCCAGTTTTCCTTTTTGGGCCGTTCCACTTCATTAGTCCACTTTCCTTTTTTAACTTAAAATAACACTCTTATATATTCTAGTGGACCCCACTACTTTATACTACTTTACACACAATAAACAACTTTCTTAATCTCCGTGCCGAAAAGAAAGTGGACTAATGGAGTAGAACGGAGGGAGTATTATTTTGCTCTCCCTTTTAACTCGAGATTCCCACCCTATTGTAATCAATTCCCTTTTACATTATTGCATATTTTTGTTTGATTTCAAGAAAAAGACATGCACTTTAGCTGCGTAAAGCAATAGGGGTCAAGAAACAGGTCCTGCATAGAACATATGATAGGCTTCTCAATGAACTACAGCCTTCTTGCACACCTATTCTTCAAGGTCAAATGCGAGAACTGAGCAAGCACCAAAATGCACGAAATGCGCATATAGACTGGCTGATTACCTAGCACAATTTTGAGAGTGCTTTAATACTTTAACATATATATGGGAAACTAATGTATAAGTAAACATCTACATAAATGCGAGTGTGTGTCCAAGCATGAGCACCCTGCAATTGGATCATTGTTGATATTGCTTTCTGAGTATTCTCGAGCTGTTTTCTTCAATCTTATCTAATAAGTCTATTTGGACTGAAAAAGGTTATCCACTGAGGTTTTGTCCTCCTTTACCATCTCCATCGACTTGATCAAACAAATAATTTGATCATAAGTTGGACAAGAGTAAGACCCACAGTACAATTAGTGTCAACAACTTGGCATTTGTTAATTCAGAATCTCATCATAATAAAAAACAAGCATCTGCAAACTGAAAAGGAAAAAGGGTTTATAAAGAAAATATGTAACTTCATTAAGAAGAGGAAATCAATAGTATGGTTTAGCATCTCATGACTATGAGATAGATAAAGCTCATCCACAATATTGCTGATCATCTTCAGCATCACTAATATGTGGCTAGTCACTACAAAAGCACTACAGTTCAGCTGGAATACAATTTACATTGTATGTGCTCATCAAACAAGATGCTGACCTTGAACTGTGAAGAGAATGGATGATGGAATGCATGATTGTTGAATGCAATCTTCGGTTGAGCAGCTGCTGGAGCCGCCGCACCTCCTCCTCCACTTGCCTTTGATATGTCCAATAAATCCTTCTCCCCGTCAGCTCCAGATGTCACTTCCTCACCACCACAGTCTTGCTCATCCATCATCCTCTGTGCCTGGTTTTGATGGTGGCCCACATCAGCATTAACCGCGACATTCACCAATGGTTCTCCATCTTCACCATCCTCATCAATCATCCTCTCCATCCCCATCGGCCCATGGTCGTTATCATTTAACACTATCTGCAGATCATCGTCGCTCTCTTCACTCTCCCACTCATCCTCAATATTTGGAGCCCTGGGATTCTCCACTCTCCTGGAAAGCCCTGGGATCATCTGTTCTGTACCCATCTCACCAACCGCAGCCTCATTTACAAAATTCATAAGATTTCCCTCTCGAACCGCAGTAGCATACATTTTGTCATCTTTGCTCTTCAAATTATCGTCATTCTCCACCAAGCCCTCGTCTTTATCCTCCATTTCTTCCACAATTATATTAATATCATCGTCATCCTCCATGAAACTCGATTTGTCAGACGCCTTGACGCGCAACTCCAAACCATGCCCCTTCTCCAAAACCCTAGCCTCAGACCCCTTTCCACCGAAACCATCAATCCTCGCCACCATCGAGTTCGAAGGCAAATTCAAATCGATTGCCCTATGTTCAGGAAGGGTTTCTTCTCGAATCGAGGCATTCGAACTCCATCCAGGGGCAGAACCGAGATTCAAATTAGATTTCGAATTCGAAGCTCCATACAGAATCTCCTCATCGTCGCTATCGATGTTGGGACCGATCGGCCGTCCCTGTGGCGGCAGCTCCTTCCCGGTGGCTGAGGTGAGCCCGGTTTGTTCCAGCTGCAACTGAAGCTTAACCTCGTGGGGGCGGAGGACGTCTGTGTAAAGATCTCCGAACTCATCGTCGTCCTCCATGAAAGCGCGGGCTTAGGTCACAGAGAAGATTACAGGGTGGGTTTTGAGCAAACGTAGACGCTGAGATTTCAATACAATATATATAGGGGAGAAAGGAACAGAATAATGTTACATATGACGAAAATTTATTTAAGATCTTGTTTGGAAAATGTATATAATGAAATGAAATGAATCTTAAAATAAAGGGGTTTTTGAAAAAAAAAAAAAAAAAAAAAAAAAAACATGTTTTTTAAAACTTGGTCAATTAAATCGCGAAGTTTTAATTTCTTGCAATTTAAGATACGCTCCGACCTCCAATTTTTTCCGGCCACCGGAATGCTAACATGGACGCCTACGTGGCCATCACAACACGATGTCGTTTTGACTATGAGATGTATTTGCAAATTAAATCACCATCGTTTAAGTTTTTGCAAATTAAATCACCACCCTTCAGGTTTTACAGATTAAATCAATATCTTTCAAGTTTTTGCAATATAACTCATGTTTAAAAAAATAAAAAAAAAAACCCTATAGTCATCACGTATTGAATCTACTATACTTTACTCGAAAGCCTTAATGAGGTACATGGAGTTAATATTTCTTATGTGGAGCACTAGATTTGTCAAAAAAATACTCATCTACATTTTTGAAGTGAGCAAACTAATCTTCGTAAATTTAATTGCTTGTTTCTTAAATTTTCGTTGATGACCTTTACCTTTTTTCGCAATGAGTTATATGCTCACCAGAAAAAGATTGAACATGAGCAACTGTTGGTCCGGAGACGATAGTCAGGTGTAGAGGGGGGTGAATACACCTGATCACAGTTTCTTTTTCTCAGAACGTGAAGGACAGCTAAGTTGTTGGTTGCGACTGATGAACAGTGCCAGATAGTAACCTTCGATCACGGGTCAGAATGTGTCAGCTACTGAGCTCTCCTACTGACTTTAGTCAGTCGTTGAAACTCAGTCGGAGACGTTGTGCGGATAAGTGTGGGGCCCGGAAATTCGTCTCAGTTTGAAAACGCATTTTCGCAAGTTAAGAGTCTTTTGGCTGTGCGCTTTTAAAAATACGTTTTATGCAAAGATATGATTTTAAATCAGTTTGTATGCAATGCAATAAAACAGTAAATAACACAAGCAGTTTAACGTTGTTCGGATACGCAAGATCCTACTTCCACGGTCCTGAACAAGGCAGGATAACTTGTTGATTATTCTGAGCAAGTCTCAGCAAGGAAACTATACACTGGACAGATCCTTCTAAGTTATAGTCCTTAGCGACTTTACAAATCAAACTGAAGTTTGAAGGGTGGGGATAATCTCCAACTAGAAGTTCTTACAATAAGAACAATTTCACAGAATGTGAACTCCTTCGAATTTCTAAGCTATGAATATGGTAATGAGCTTAGCTAGAGAAGTAGGGATCTAAAGAACTCTAGAGTGAAGAACCAAGAATATTCTATGAAAGCTAGTTCTTCGCTGGATGATCTTTCAAATTTGCTAGAGTGTTTGAATGCTTGAGCTTTTTCTCTTGTGAATCCCGTGCGTGGAGCTCGAATTTCTTCTCTATTTATAGTTGTGAGCAGGCATATGTCCGTTGGAGAAGACGATGCCACGTGTCACAAGCTGCCAAAGAAAGCGGTCATAATTTCGAATTGTTGTAGCAGGGCAGTTAATACTGTACATGAGAGCAGGCTTTAGTTGTTTAGAGCAGGTAAAGCGTTGTCGGCTTCTCATTGGTCGAGGTTTGTGGTAGGTGGGAATGTGTCAGAGATAGAGTTGACTATTCCACATCCTCGTATGATCTTCTGCTGAACTTCGAAAAGACTTTTACGACCGGGTCGCTTTTACGTCGAATCTGATGAGACTCAAGACAGTCTCTGTCTTCTTCGGCTGAGTCGGCTGCCAAGCTGATAAGGCTTTGGTGGGTCAGCTGATGACTGCGAAGGAACTAAGCTTTGCATTATGTTCTTCTGCTGATAACTCTCAGCTGATGGGTTGTCTCCTACTGAGGTGGAGATCAGCTGCTAGCTGAAGAACGCAAGCTCTTACATTGATGACGTGGGGTTCTGGAGAGTAACTTCGTCAGAAGATCAGTCCAACAGTTTACCCCGTACAGGACTTAGACAAAAAAATAATCAAAATAAAATAAGTCTAACCTATACATCATCTAATCCTATCGACACACTGCACTACTGATATCAGCTGGGTTTTGGGATCTTCAATTCCATAGTACTACTATGATTTCCCCCAATATTCTTTTAACCGCTAGACAACTGAATACCATCTACTGACTCATAACCCAACAATTTCCCCCTAATTGATGATGCCAAAACCCTCTACTTCTATAAAATCAGAGAAGGGAGTGCTAATCTACTGACAACAATTTCCCCCTAATATATCTGAAGATACAATCAAGGTGATCAGTTAAAACATCAAGTTCAGTAGGTGAGAGATAGGCAAGATCAGAGAAACGGTTATGTGTGAGTGTGTGTCAGATCACTTCAGTGATCAGTCGTGAAAAGTCAAGAGCCGTAAGACAATGAGTAATTGTCTGGCAAGCAATAGAAAACTGTTATATATGATCAAAAGATTACAGAGTTTCTATCACTATTACAGCAAATGAGATAAGAAGATCACTGCTGACGTCTGAATCTCTGCGTCCGCTTCTTGAAGTCTGCAGACATATCAACTGGAGGATCCAGACCATAATACTTGTAGATTCTGGCTCTCAGTGTCTAGATTTCCTCGAGATCTTCAGGAAGGTCTACGCTCAGTTCGAAATGATATGCAGCTGCTCTGACTTCGTCTTCTATCTCCTTAGAGCATAGAACTCCGCGAGTTGTCCTTGGAGGTGGAATGCGCCTGAAAGATGGAGCTTTAAACGGGATATTTTCTTTCTTCATAATCTCCAGGAGCTGATCTCTGAGTTGGGCGTTGTACTGATGCATGAACTCATCAAAGGCTTGATCGACTGGTTGCTCAGAGGGATAGTAACCCCATACATAGTAGCCTTTGATGAATTCCTCTTTGAGTTCTTCCCATTGATCATTTAGCTCGACTGGTACCCACTTATCTATGTGAGGAGTAGGCGCTTTCTTGACATAAGGTGCTCTGGGCGCTCTCCTGTAGTACTTTGAAGCTCTGGGTACTTGCTTTCTCAAGTCAGCTGCAGGCTTCTCGGATAAAGCAATCATTTTAGCCATGTCAGCTAACCTCTTCTTCTCTCTGAGGGCCACTGATCTAGCATCTCCTCTCTGGAGACTTAGTCCCTTCAGCGTTGCCTCCCAGGTAGCTCTGTCCTCGGCCTCCTGCTCAGGTGTAAGAGTTGAAATGTAGTAACTACGAGCCGTTAGGCGGACTTCGATCCACTAGAGCCTTGGCTAGCTCCTCCTGAGCTTTCTTCTTCTGTTCGTCCACCAGCTGCTTAACCTTTCCTTTGGCAATTTTGCCAATGGCTTCTTGCCTTTCTTTGCTTCTTCCACCTGATGCTCATGATCCAGCTTGTCTTGCAGCTGTTGAGCAATTCTCAAGTCGTAAGCTTCCTGCTCCGCCTTGGTTTTGAACTTAGGCGTCGGGGAAGATGGAGTGGCTTCAGTAGTAATCTCCTTCCCCGGCCTTTGCGGTGGCAGTTGTTGTGGCTCTTCTTCTTCTTCTTCTTGTTCATCAATGAATTGAGCAATTTCCTCGATGTGCTGAGCGGATGAGATAGGTCTTTGGCTCGATCGCGATTGATTGGGGAGTGGGGCATACTCCGGGAGGAGCACACTTGGTAACCGGGTCCCCGGCAACGGTGAACCTTCTCCTTGCGGTACTGAGCTGGTTCCTTCCCCCTGAGTAGATTTCCCTTTCTCCAAACCTTCCCCCTTATCAACTATTTGGACTTCGGGGCTTCTCTGAACCTCAGCCTGTTCCGCCTCAGTATCTTCTATTTTAACTTCTCCTTCCCCCTTTTGGCATCATCAGCCTGGGAGAGGTGAGTGCGGATGGCTTTAACGTCTTTCTCCAAGTTGTAGACGAGGTCTTTGATTTGAGTGGCAGTGGCTTTGAAGTCCTTGACCAGATCACAGTATTTATCCCAGTCGTGCTCCTGATCTTCTCTGAATAATCTGAGTTGTGCGGCTGACTCCTATCGGAGTTTCAGCAGAGATTGATCGTGGGAGTCTGTGATCTCCTTCTGGATGAGTTTAAGTGCCTCCGCCTGCTGAGTAATGGCAGATTGGAGACTGGTGGTGGCAACTTTATTCCTCTCATCCATTGTGGCTTGGACAACCGCTAGCCCCTTAGTCAGCTGCTCAGCGAAGATATTCTGCCGAGTGATCAAGAGCTGCTGACTCTGGGCGGCTAAGTCCGCCTTCTGAGCTGCGAGGGCTGTCTCAACTATCTCCTGAATATTAATTTGTGGAGTAGGAGCTTTTGAGACTTTCTCGACCCCGGCTGCAAGTCGGTTGAAGCTCTCCGTCTGAGCTTTCGTATACTGGGCCCACTTAATATGAACGTCTTTCGAGAGAAGACGATTCTTTTCACCTTGGCGCCTGATAGCCCTATTTACCGACTTGGAGGACACAGAACCTATTGGTTGTATCTGATAGGACCTGGTTCCGAGCCTCTGCTCAGATGACGCGAGTTGTTGCGCTCGACTTGGCTTCGAGGCAACCTGGGCTTCACCAGATTTAGCAGGTGGTGGTGATTGGCCCTTTTCGCGGGGAGTGGAACCCTGAGCAGAATCTCCCAATTCTGCATCCTTGGGTGGTGCCTGTTGGATATGAGTCTGTAGATTGATACTCAGTTGTTCTAGGGTTAAAAGAAATTGGGGGAAATCATAGTAGTACTATGGAATTGAAGATCCCAAAACCGAGCTGATATCAGTAGATTAGTGTGTCGATAGGATTAGCTGATGTATAGGTTAGACTTGATGTAATGCTTATTATTTTGTCTAAGTCCTGTACGGGGTAGTTGTTGAACTGATCTTTTGGTGAAGATACTTTTCAGAACCCCACGTCATCAGTGTAATTGCTTGCATTCTTCGTCAGCACCGATATCAAACTCGGTTGAAGATCCCGCATCAGTGGCCCGGACCTCGTAGAAGCATTCTCTACAAGCCGATGGTCATCGGTAGAAGAACCAATGCAAGCAAGTATACCTTCGCGATCGACCAACCGACTATCGAAGCTCACTTTATCGGTCCGACGACTCACCGAAGAAGACAGACTCTCGAGTATCGTATCCGACGAAAAGCGACCCAAAGACTTAAAGTCCCTTCAAATGTTCGGCGAGAAGACATACGAGGTAGTTTGAACGGTCAACTCGACACTCACCAACTACAAACCTCGACCAATGAGAAGCCGACAACGCTTACCTACTCTACACAAGTAAAGCTGCTCTCATGAACGGTCGCATTAAGCGCCTGCTGCAACAAAGTTGAATAGTGGCCATTTTCTTTGGACGCTTGTGACACGTGGCATCGTCGTCCCCAACGGACATATGTCACAACTCACAACTATAAATAGAGAAGGATTTGAAGATTTCGGCAAGAGGAACATACGCGAAATCAAGGGAAATCATTCAAGCTCACAACGCTCTAGAACCTTCAAGCTTATCCAGAGACGAACTAGTTTTCACAGAACACCTATTGTAGTTCATCTCTCTAGAGCACTTTGATCCCTTTCTTCTCTAGACTAAGCTCATTGCTAGATTCATAGCTTAGATCCGAAGGAGTTCACATTTAGTGAATTGTTCTTGTTGTAAGAACTCCTTCTCAGTTGGAGAATATTCCCTCCCTTCTAAACTTAGGTTTGGATTGTAAAGTCGCTAAGGACTATAACTTAGAGGGAACTGTCCAGTGCACAATATCCCTGCTGAGGCTTGCTCAGAATAATCAACAAGTTCTCCTGCCTTGTTCAGGACCGTGGACGTAGGATCTTGCGTATCCGAACCACGTTAAATCGCTTGTGTTCATTCACTGTTTTATTGCATAGCATTCAACTGACTTGAAAATCATAAGTTTGCATAAAACGTATTTTATAAAGTGCACAGCCAAAAGATTTAACTTGCAAAAACGCGTTTTCAAAAGAGACGACTCTGGGCCTAACACTTATCCGCACTACAGTCTCCGACTGAGTTTCGTAATACTGACATCAGTTAGTAGAAGAGCTCAGAAGCTGACTCACTTTGACCCCAGTGATCGAAGGCTTACTTGGCACTGTTCATCAGTTGCAAACATCGGCTTCAAACCGACCTTCACCGAGAAAACGAAACGAGCTCGGTGTATTCACCCCCCCTCCTCTACACCTGACTTTTCGTCTCCGGACCAACAATTGGTATCAGAGCACACGGTGTTCAACTGATCGCCGGTTCTGAAATACTGGTCCTCTCGAACTGATCCTGAAAACCGTTTTCATTGCATAAGCATCTTTTCAGCATCCTTATACTCTTACTCTTACAATGTCTGATATGTCAGGTATTAGGATGGTACCGATGTTCTCAATAGAGAACTACACGGTATGGCGCGTACGTATGGAGGCACACCTAACGTCACTCCACGACAGCATGTCAGATGTCCTAGAGTCAGGACCGATCATTCCTATGATCGACAGCATAGTATTTGCTGCTGGAGGAGGCGTGGGAGCACAAACTGGTGCTAAGGTTCCTAAAGACAAATCTGCCTTCACGCCTGAAGAAAAGAAGTTGCACAACCTTGACCGAGTTGCACGTAATGCCATACTGACTACGCTCAGTGACTCACATCTCGGAAGGGTACAAGATTGCAAAACGGCGAAAGAGCTATGGGTCGCCTTGGGCATGTTGAGCCATGGAACCCCTCGAGATCAAAGAAAACAAGCTCGAGCTAGAGCTTCGGAAGTTCGACGCCTTTGCGAATGGAGCTTCATCGAAACCATTGACGAGCCGAGTGTCGATTCACCAATCAAGTCAATGTTATCAATGGGCCGGGGAGGTCGTTCACCAACAAGGAGATGAACACCAAGATCTTGAGAGCGTTGCCCGACGAAGTGGCTTCCATTTGCTACTTATTTACGTCGCTCGATCTAAATGCTCTAACTCCCGATGTTATATTTTCGAATTAAAATCGGAGGAATTCGAGCATAGCCTACCCCAAAAGTGCTTAAGCGCTCCAGGCGACACACGGTTCGACCACGCCTTCAAGGCAACGATCGGCAATACCGGAGCCAAGCCTATTTCCTCAAGCAAAGCTGTGGCCACATCGGTAGCAAAGTCTTCCGAGACTTCAGGCCACGACCGGCTAGCACCGATGGCTCTCAAATATCGAGAGGGAAAAAGAGAGAGTCGAAAGCCGAGGAAATACAACCGAGATTCTTCCTCGGGTAAGAAAGACTATCATAAGAAAGAAGAATCTAATCCTTCTACCGAATGCGGGAAATCGGAGTCTGCGCCGGTCCGTCTAAAGACTCACTGGTAAGAGCAAGCAGAACATCTACCTGCTACAACCGCAAGAAGGAGGGACACTATTAGTACGATTGTCCCGAACTCTCGGTGCTCAAAGAGCGAACGGCGAAGCCAGGGAGAAAGAAATTCGCCGAGAGACGGCGAGCCTATATAGCCGAGAGATATCCGACAACTCAATTGAGGAGGATACATTCATGTATTCTTCGAAGACGAAGCCGCATTCGTCGCAGGTTGAGGTGGCAAAGACGGTTCTCGATGAGTCGGCCAAATCTTGTCGATGGCCGGAGAAGAGGCCGAGGTAAATTCTAAACACATTATTACCTCTTCTTCACACAAGACACAAGACACGTGCTCGGTGATTGAGTGGTACAAGCCTACGACGATCCGCTAGAGGAACAGATTCAGCGAGCGAGAGAGTTCAGGCAGAACCATCCGGGAACTTGAACAGTAAAGGCCGAGAATCGAGACTTTCTTCGATTGTCGGGTCTCTACTGAGTCAGTGGATCTAGTTGCGAGACTCAAGGAAGAGATTGAATCTCTTATGACTAAGTCTCGGCTTCAAGAGACTCGAGATCTCGGTTCGACCAAGGACAATTCCGAGAAAGAGACCGAAATAGCCAAGCTCGATCGAAGCTCACGCGACGTGCGGAATGACTATGACTCACTCGAAGGAGTGACGAAGTCCGGAGAGGATTGATGACCGAACAATACCTAGGAGCGAAGGAGAAGCTTGAAAGCATGCTTAGAGCACAACGGTCAACTTCGTGAAAGAAGGCCTTGGCTATACCCACGAAGCTTCTACCTCCAAAAGCTCGGCAACCCCGGGCCGATAGGTTCGTCGGAGGAAAGGTGCAAGCTGCGACACCACACCTCGGGCGAAAAACAAACAGAAAATGATTACACCTCGGCCGAGTAGCAACAAGCAAACGACCAAAGGTTCCAGGCCCCAGGGACACCGCGATCAAATTCGGGGGGAATCAAGAAGGTCGGATGGGCGTAACGGTACAAGGAGCCACCGTATGAGCACTGGCTCGGTACGGCTCGTACTACTATGAGCCCGTGGGTCGGGAGAAGCGCTAAGACTCGAAGAAGAAAGCGCTCGAACCCAAAATTATCGCGGAAAGTCGGTATCTCCAAGTCCTTGTGGAGAAGAAAGGCGATAAGGTTCGAGAAGAAGAAGTCCGGAACTTCTAAGGTCCCGAGACAGATCCGGGTTCCGAAATCACCCACTAACTCGTAAGGACCCAAGCGAACCAAAGGGTACCTAAAAATGCCTCTGTTTTGCAGGTGCATAAGGACCCGTGGATAGTGGACGGCGGCTGCTCGAGACACATGACTTACCGGAAGAGCTCTGCCGACCAACTACGTACAAGAAGATGGTCCCGGAGTGAATTCGGTGACAATTCCAAAGGCTACTCAAGGGGATACGGAACGCCGAACATTGGGACTGCCACGGTTCCAAGAGTAACATATGTTGAAGGACTTCAACATAATCTCCTTTCGATCGATCAATTACGTGATAATCTTAACAGAGTAATCTTTGACGCCGGTTTTACGTGATATAGTTGACAAATCTACGGGGAAAACGGTGTTATCGGGTTCGCGGAGGAAGAACATCTATGTTGCAAACCGGAATACCGCGAGAACCCGAGGCTTGCTTGCTCGCACGGACTAAATCGGGTAACAAGTCGGTGGCTATGGCACAAGAGACTCGGCCACCTGAACTTCAAGACCATGAACAAGCTTGTCAAGAACTCTAAAGTCGAGGACCGCCCAACGAATCGTTTATCAAAGACGAAATTGTGAAGCGTGCACGAAGGGAAAGCAAACAAAGAGTAGCAATCCACCTATTCCGTCACCTTCCACCGATGGAACCTTCACCGCTTCACATGGACTTATTCGGGCCGGTCTCTCCGGTGACTATAAGAGGCAAGAAGTATGCCCTCGTCGTCATAGACGACTACTCGAGATATACTTGGGTCATCTTCATCGCCAACAAATCGATGTTCGAGCCGAGTTACCTAATCTACTTGAAAGTGTGGAAAAGAACATCAAGATTAAGAAGATACGCTCGAGACGGAGGAACGAGTTTCTAAACTCGGTAGTTAAGACATACTTGCGATAAAGAGGGAATTCGGCACGAGACATCAGTTGCGCGCACCCCTCGGCGAGAACGGACTTGCCGAACGTAAGAACGAGAACACTCAAAGAAGCGGCAAGAACGCTCCTCGCAGTTCTCGGACTACCCTCAAAGTTTTGGGGCGATGCTACCGACACCTCTGTTACACTCGGAATCGCTCACTGCCGACACGGCAACATATGAAGACGCCTTACGAACGTGTGGAAAGGGAGAATTCCTTCTATTTCTCATTTTCATGTTTTCGGTTGTCCTTGCTTTATCCATAACAATGGGAAAGATCAGTTGAAGGTCTTTGATAGCAAATCTGATCAAGGAGTATTCTTAGGATACTCCCGAGTCGATAAAGCCTTCGAGTTTTTAACTATCGAACTCTTTGCGTGGAGGAAAGCCCTCATGTTGTTTTTGATGAATTTGTTACGAGAACGGGGAAAGATACAAAGTCAAACACGAGGATGTCGGCGAGCAAGCTACGGGATCTCGAACTAAATGACAAAGGCGAAAAGATCCGGCATTGTTGGGATGATGAGTCAGAAGATGAAGAAATTCAGACTCAGCGAACAAGCATTGTAGCTAACCTAGTTGATTCTATCGAACAGAATCAAAACAGGTAACTTCGGTCAATGAGGAAGCCCCTATGGTAACCGAGACCTCTACCGAGAATATAAACTCGGGGGGGAACGATTAATGTTCCCGAGCTAAATGCCCCCGAACACGGAAACTCGGTAGATCCTAACCTTCTTCTTGAATTACTACGGTCACGAAACGCACTACTGCGAAATGCCTAATACACCTACCGACCGTGCGAAGTAGTATTAGAAGAAGAAGCCCGACTCGGGCGTTCGTGGCTCGATGCTCATTCTTCGAGATCTTATCATTGGAGATCCATCAAGCAACTATAAGGACGAGATCAAGATTAAATCAAGGAGAAAGCTCACTTTACTCTTGTTTTCTCGTCTACGAAGAACCTCGGTCGATAGAGGACGCACTTAAAGATGCTTGGCCCGGGTCATTGCTATGCAAGAAGAGCTGAACCGGTTCGTCGAAATGAAGTTTGGGAGCTTGTCGACGGACCTAGACATCGGCACGTGATTGGAACTAAGTGGGTCTTCAAGAACAAGCGAGATGAAAACAACGTCATTGTCGAAATAAAGCTCGACTAGTTGCTAAAGGATACGGTCGGGCAGAGGGAAATGACTTTGATGAAACATTTGCTCCGGTCGCCGGATTGGAAGCCATTCGTCTTTTCCTAGCTTATGCAACACATCGAGATTTAAGGTATATCGAGATGGATGTGAAGTCGGCTTTTACGAACGGCGTGCTTGAAGGAAGAAGTCTATGTGGAACAACCGCCCTACTTTCGGCGGGGACATCGGGTGTACGAGACTTAGGAAAGCTACGTATGGGTTAAAACAAGCACCCGTGGCTTGGTATGATACCCTATCGACTTTCTACTTCGAAAAGGTTTTCAAAAGGGGACGGTAGATCGCACCCTATTCAGCATAAAGTCGAGAAGATGACATTCTACTGGTGCAAATCTACGTGGACGACATCATTTTCGACGTTGCGAAACGAAGTCATATGTCGGCGGTTCGAGAAGATGATGAAGGAGAAATTCGAGATGTCCATGATGGGAGAGATGAATTATTTCCTTGGATTTCAAGTAAAACAATCAGCTGAAGGAATCTTCATCAATCAAGCCAAATACACTCGAGATCTTCTCAAAAGATTCGGTGTGATTCCAAGAAACCGGTCAAGATCCCCATGAACACGAACTTTAAAATCGATCTAGACAAAGAGGGAGCTTACGTTAACTCTACCGATTATAGAGCTATTATTGGTTCTTTACTTTATTTAACAACTAGCCGACTCGACATAACTTATGCTTTGTAGGTATGCGCAAGATTTCGAGCGAATCCCAAGCGAAGTCATCTAGACTCGGCGAAGAAGATTCTGCGATATCTAAGAGGAACACCCGATCTTTGGGTTATGGTATCCTGGCGATGATAATCTAATGCCGACGAGTTATTCGATGCCGATTATGCGGGATGCGGGATAGATCGAAAATCAACTTCCGAAACATGTCGGTTCCTAGGCGGCAAGGCGATATCGTGGTTTTCAAAGAAACGGCACTCGGTAGCTACGTCCACTACCGAAGGCCGAGTACATGGCTGCAGGAAGTTGCTTTGTGCCCGGATCCTTTGGCTTCGACAACAATTGAGAGATTATGGTATAACTCGGGATGAAGTGCCCATCTACCGTGACTCCACCAGGTCAATAGCTATAACTCGAACCCGGTTCTACATACCGGATGCAAGCACGTGGACATCCGACACCACTTCATCGGAGACCATGTCGAAAAGAAGGACATCGGGATGGAGAAAATCCATACCTGACAAGCAAAGGCGCAGATATACCGACCAAACCACTAGGCGAGAACAGGTTCGAGAGAACTATCGGTTGAGCTAGGTCTGCTAGATCCTACTGAGACAAGTCAGTAGAAGCCGACTACTGATAATGATATACTTAGCAACAATTTGTATCAGTATGGAATCAGCACGACAGGTCAGAAAACTTAGTACAATGACTCAGTTGGGAGATGCACACTGTACACAGCAAGGGGGAACATGGTCATCAGTACAACCATCCTCCTGATAAATGATGGTAACCAGCTGATAAGTTCAGCTGAAAAGGTTTGTGTAGTATCGTTACTTAATTTGTTCAGAAGCATGCCGCATTTAATGCATCAGTCGCTTACATTCAATTGTCTAGGAGCATTTATTCCTTACCATTTATTATGTTTAAGGTTTGAGGAAAGGTCAGCAGGACTCCTCGCCTGCGTAATTAATGCTCTCTGTCGCGCATTTAATGCATGTCTTCTCCATTAGCTTTATTACGTATATCTATATTTTTGGTGGCTATTGTAATCATTCCTTTATAACATTTAATCTTAGCCGCCCCTTGATTTTGAAAGATTAAATTTGAACCGTGCGATTCAAACTGAAGATCAAACGTAATATACAAAATCTTTCATCTTCTATCAACTCCTCATTTTTCGTCATTCTTCATTTTCTCAAAGAGCTTATCTCGCAACTTTGTTTTCTTAACCAAATCTCTTAAACAACTTTGCTTTCGCATCTCTTAAAGCTCTTATACACGGTAATGTATCAGATGTCTGCTAGCAACTACTAACTTACTCTATTTTCAAGTGCTAATATGTTGTTTTGCAGATTTCAATGGCGAACGTTCAAACTCCAGACAACATTGAGGAGATTGTAGCCTCCAGGATTCTGTTTGAACCTACTTTGGCCTTCCGCCAAGTGGAGATCTCTGTCCTTGAACCCGTGTTTGACGCTTTGGAGCGTTCAGGGTTGGAGATGCTGGTTTCGAAGCACCCCCGTGCTTATCTCCCTCGACAGGTCGCTGAAGTTTATTTCAATTGGAAATCTCTAGCGTCGGGAGGAGAGGAATTGTCCTTCTCTTATCAGAAGGAAGTCGATCAAGATGAGTGGGAGTCAGCTGTTCTTACCTTCGATATTCAAGATGCTCTAGCTCTTTCATTCGATCTTCCCAACTCAGGCATTTCTCCGATTGGATACAAGGAGAAGGAGATCAACGCATATGTGCAGAAATTCTGTGGACGAAAGGATGTGGCGTTCAAAACAGCTTTACCGAGGAATATGTTGCTACCTCAGTACAGAGGTCTAGCTTACGTGGTATCGCACATTTTGACAAGTTCAGCTGGATCATATGATCAACTGTCCAAACCTAGGATTCAGCTGATGATGATTATAGACGATGGAGTAGAAGTGAAATGGGCCGAGCACTATACTACTCAGATGAAGGCATGAGGCTCAGAAGTTCACCACATTACCCACTGGCGAGAGGAGGATAGCCAGTGTGGGTAAACTTCTATTCGGAACAAAGATGTCTGTTCTGATAGAATGCATAGTTCAGAGGAGCTCAGCTATTGAGAACTCAGCCTTTGAGGACTCCAAGTACTTTGACAAGAAATCTATCAAATTCCAGACGCAGGCTGGAGCTGAGAAATCCATAGGCAAGGTGCCGCCTGAGCCTAAGAGAGCAGCGTCAGCTCTGCCCCCATCAGTACAAGTGCCAAAGAAGAGGAGGTTGGCTAAGACTCGACCTGCTGAGGTCACAGTGGCTCGGTCACTTACCATTATTGAGCCGGCTCCTCCTACTCAAGAGGAGCAACTACTCGATTCGAGATCTTTGGAATCGAGGGAGCGACGATCAAGGACAAGGTCCAAGTGATCGGCTACGAGGAAACGAGTCCGACAAGAGGGAACCGTCACCCGAACCTCTTGCTGAGTGGACAACAACCGACACCACTCATTGCGGGCTGCAAATGAGATTCAACAAGAGATACCGAAATTGCTGAGCACGCAGATCCGGTTGAAATAGCAGATGAAGGACAAGAGCTCGAGATGCTCTTAAGGTTTCTCGCACTTGGGACATTCTTATTGACTTTGCCAAATCCCAGCGATCACCGGATGAGCTGCGACGGAGGAGCAAGAGCTCCAAGCCAAGATTGGATTCGGAGAGCCGGTTGATGTGGCATCTTTCGAAGATTTGAGAGCTCGCAATGCTCTATTTACCGAGCTTGAGAGCTCCGATCGAAACAGCTCCGCCCCCCTCTCCACCTTCGATAAAGGTTATAATGATGATCAAGATGAGGAGATGGATGGCAAACCCAAGGAAGCGGACCGGGGAGAATCTGCGAGAGAGACAAACTCCCCAAGAGAAGAGTCCAACACCACTCATAGTCACATCGGTGAGGCTACAACCGCTCCGGGCGGTAGGGAGCGATTGATCTCGTTCTACGAGCGAGAGGCTTGGAACCAACTCTTATCGAGATACAACCCATCGGTTCCGTGTCCTCACGTTCGTCAACAGGGGCTATCAAACGCCAAGGTGAGAAAAATCGACTCCTAGCCAAAGATGTTCATTTCAAATGGGAGAAGTACACCAAGGCTCGGAACGAAGCTCTAAGTAAGTTGGCGGCCGACATCTCAACTCCTAAAGAGGCTTCTCGGCCGGATTTCAAGGAGATAGTTGAGCGGGCCCTAAGTGCTCAAAAGGCCGATTTATCGGCACCGAGTCGGATTGCTTGCCACTCGAGCATAAAACTTTCTCGGAGCGGTGACTCGAGCCATGAAAACAGGTTCAAAGCTTCATAGATGAGAGAAACAAGATAGCAACCACTTCTCTTCAAACGGCCATCAAGCAACAGTGAGGCCTTAAAAGCCATTCGAAAAGAAATGACGAGAATCAAATGATCAAGCTCTGTTGAAATCCGTCGAGAGTCAGCCGCTCGATTGAAGAAATCTAGAGCCGATCGGGAGAAAGACTGGGAAAACTCACGCAACTTGGTCGATGATTTTGATGACACGATTACCCGGATCAAAGATTCTGCACACAACTGGAGCGGGACGTAAAAGCTATCCGTACCTCCGTGGCACATATTGCTGATGCCAAAAAGGGGGAAGATATTGTGAAAGATGAACCTGATACGGATACTGCTGACGTCCAGATCCTTGAGGGACAGGCTCGGGAGGCGGGACCCTCCTCGCCAGCAGAGCCCTCGGCCGCGAGAGATTCGGGGGAACAGGCTCCGGAGGCGGGACCATCTACTCGAAAGGTACATCTACCGAGGTCCTTCTCCTTGATTTCCCACTACAAGCCACCCCCATCTCCTCTTCACTGCGCACATAGACGAAATCGCTCAATTCCTTGAAGAGCCACCGAAGAAGAAGAGTCTCAACAGTATCGCGAGAGGTCGGGGAAGGAAATCGCTACTGAATCCACTACTCCTTCCTCCCCGGTCAAGAAGTTTAAATCAAAAGCGGAGCAAGAGGCATTCGACCTCGAGAATAGCCCAAGAGCGCAAGACAAGCCGGACCAGGGAGCGTCGGCTAGAGGAGGCAAAGCAAGCGGCGAAAAGCCTAAGGGCAAAGCCGTCGGGGGCAAAGGAAAGAGAAAGGTCATTAATACGGTCGAAGAGCAAAAGAAGAAAGCCCAAGAAGAATTTGCTAAGGCTCTTCCGATCGAAATCAAAGCTACTGCTCGTAGTATTCCCATATCTACTCTTACACTGACAGCGGATAGCGTGAAGATCAAGCGACACGGGAGGCGACGGCTGCAAGGACCGAGTCTCGAGACGAGGAGACACTAGAGCAGCCGCTCTCCGTGAGAAGAAAAGGATGGGCTGACACGGCAAGAATGAAAAGCCTATCTGATAAGCCAGCGGCCGATCCGAGAAAACAGATACCCAGAGGAGCGAGGAACAGGAGGACTACTATCAGAACTCCTCGTATGAAGTTGATTCCTGCACCTCATGAGGACAAATGGGTACCTGCTGATCTGAATGATCAATGGGAGACTCTCAAAGAAATGTTTGTTAAAAATCTGTATGTATGGGGTTTCTATCCGAAAGACATTCCGGCTGATCAACTGTTCGAAGAGTGTTTCGATGAAGTTTTTCCAAAACTCGGAGAACGGTTGCTGCCTATCATGAAAGAACTGAACATTCCCGTGAAAGCACCTGCATTCAGAAGATATCCTCCTCCCATGACTGCTAAAGGCATTATCATCACAAAGTCTATCGAAGAAGAAATCGAATCTACAGCCTATCAGCTTGAGTTACATCCGCATAGACCAGAAGATCAAGAGGAAATCCAGGTTTTGCGCAAAAGGATTTATAAATTTTCTTGCTGGACCCTCCGAACTGATCGCTCGGCGGATTTCAAGAAGAAGACTCGAGCTTCGGACGACGGCGGTGATTTCTCCTCTTTATTTTTGATAATTCTTTGTAATAGCATAGGAACCTGTACTTTGACGATCTATCTATAAGAGTTCCTATCGCTTGCTAGACAATCGCTCATTGTCTTTAAGCTTTTTAGTGTCATGTTTTCACTACTGATCACCAAGTGATCTGACACACACTCACATCAGTTTCTCTGATCTTGCCTTTCTCTCACTGCTTGAAGTTCATTTACTATTATCGGTTTTTCCTCGGATGCTTTAAGGGGGAAATTGTTGTCGATAGGACGATATCTTTAATAGGTGTTAGTATAGAGGTTTTGGCATCATCAATTAGGGGGGAAATTGTTGGATATGAGTCGGTAGATTGATACTCAATGTTCTAGGGTTAAAAGAAATTGGGGGAAATCATAGTAGTACTATGGAATTGAAGATCCCAAAACCGAGCTGATATCAGTAGATTAGTGTGTCGATAGGATTAGCTGATGTATAGGTTAGACTTGATGTAATGCTTATTATTTTGTCTAAGTCTCGTACGGGGTAGTTGTTGAACCGATCTTCTCGGTGAAGATACTTTTCGAAACCCCACGTCATCGGTGTAATCGCTTGCATTCTTCGTCGGCCAGTGATATCAAACTCGGTTAAAGATCCCGCATCGGTGGCCCGGACCTCGGTAGAAGCATTCTCTACAAGGCGATGGTCATCGGTAGAAGAACCAAGTCAAGCAAGTATACCTTCGCGATCGACCAACCGACTATCGAAGCTCACTTTATCGGTCGACGACTCGGCCGAAGAAGACAGACTTTCCGGTCCATCGTATCCGACGTAAAGCGACCCAAAGACTTAAAGTCCCTTCAAATGTTCAGCGAGAAGACATACGAGGTAGTTTGAACGGTCAACTCGACACTCACCAACTACAAACCTCGACCAATGAGAAGCCGACAACGCTTACCTACTCTACACAGTAAAGCTGCTCTCATGAACAGTGCATTAACTGCCCTGCTGCAACAAAGTTGAATAGTGGCCGTTTTCTTTGGACGCTTGTGACACGTGGCATCGTCGTCTCCAACGGACATATGTCACAACTCACAACTATAAATAGAGAAGGATTTGAAGATTTCGGCAAGAGGAACATACACAAAATCAAGGGAAATCATTCAAGCTCACAACGCTCCAGAACCTTCAAGCTTATCCAGAGACGAACTAGTTTTCACAGAACACCTATTGTAGTTCATCTCTCTAGAGCACTTTGATCCCTTTCTTCTCTAGACTAAGCTCATTGCTAGATTCATAGCTTAGATCCGAAGGAGTTCACATTTAGTGAATTGTTCTTGTTGTAAGAACTCCTTCTCAGTTGGAGAATATTCCCTCCTTTCTAAACTTAGGTTTGGATTGTAAAGTCGCTAAGGACTATAACTTAGAGGGAACCGTCCGAAGTACAGTATCCCCGCTGAGGCTTGCTCGAGAATAATCAACAAGTTCTCTCGCCTTGTTCGGGACCGTGGACGTAGGATCTTGCGTATCCGAACCACGTTAAATCGCTTGTGTTCATTTACTGTTTTATTGCATAGCATTCAACTGACTTGAAAATCATAAGTTTGCATAAAACGTATTTTATAAAGTGCACAGCCAAAAGATTTAACTTGCAAAAACGCGTTTTCAAAAGAGATGACTCCGGGCCTAACACTTATCCGCACTACTGTCTTCGACCGAGTTTCGTAATGCGACATCGGTCGGTAGAAGAGCTCGAAGGCGACTCACTTTGACTCCGGTGATCGAAGGCTTACTTGGCACTGTTCATCGGTTGCAAACATCAGCTTCATCTGACCTTCACTGAGAAAAAGAAACAGAGCTCAGGTGTATTCACCCCCCCCCTCTACACCTGACTTTTTGTCTCCGGACCAACAGTGCCTGTTCCATCTCACCATCATCCTTGTCACCATCGTTGTTATCTGGATGAGATGGAGGCGAAGGGTTGTCGCCAGGAACTGAGGTGCGCAGACTGAGAAGATATAACATCGCAGCCCTCAGGTCCTCGAAGTAGGCAAGATCAGCTGGTTCCCCAAAACCAATGGCTGACTGTAAGTCTTGCTCCTCGGCGAGTAGAGATAGAGCTGACTGAGTCCTTATCATGTCTTCGAGAGTGTCCCAGCTTAGGAACCTCAACAACATTTGAACTCTAGCCCTTATGGCTATCTCCACTAGGTCTGAGTGCTCAGCAATTTCTGGAATCTGATCATGCACTTCTGCTGTAGCACGGAGACGAGTGGAATGTAAGGTGGTCCACTCAGAGGATGTCTCCTCAGTCAGTACCAGAATGTCCGACTGAGTTTCCTCAGAACTGATAACCTGGACCTTATCCTTCAACGTGGCACCCTCAATGCCGGTGTCCGAATCAAGGATTTGTTCTTCCTGAGTGGGCGGGGGAGAGGCTTGTTTAGCTTGTTCTGCTGGGACCTCGGAGGGTCCAGTCTTTGTTAGCTTCTTCCTCTTAGGCGGATCAGAGCGAGGGGGCAAAGCTGATGCATCTCTCTTCGGTTCAGGCGGCCCTCGCCCGATAGACTTCTCAACAGCGGCTCTAGTTTTGAACTTAGTGAGCTTGCTATCGAAGTACCTGGAGTCAGCGAAAGCTGAGCTCCTCGAGACTCTCTGCTCGATCATAACGGACATCTTCGTCACAAACAACAGTTTACCCATACTGACGAGCTTCCTCTCTCCAGTGGGTAAGGCCGTAAATTTCTGCGCCTGAGCCCTCAGCTCGGCTAAGTAGTAGTTCGTCCAATTGACTCGGACTCTATCATTAATAATCATCATCAACTGAATTCGCGGCTTCAAAAGCTGATCATACGATTCGGCTGAGCTCGTGAGAATATGAGAAACTATGTATGCGAGTGTCTGGTATCTTGGCAATAACAAATTTTTCGGCAGAGCGGTCTTGAAGACTATGTCCTTCCTACCGCAGAACTTCTGAACATAAGAATTAATCTCCTTCTCTTTATATTCAATCGGAGAAATTCCTTCGTCTGTCAGATCAAAGGCCAGTTCGAGAGCATCTCGAATGTTGAACTCATGAATACTGGCGTCCCATGAGAGAGAATCGACCTCCTTCATGAAAGCGAAACTGGAGATTTCTGCTCCTGTCTCTAAGGTCCTCCAGTTGTAGTAGACCTCTGCTACTTGCCTGGGAAGATAGGCTCTCGGTTGCTTTGTAACAAGAGCGTCTAGGCCCGATTCTTCCAGAGCATCAAAAACCTCCTCCATATAAGGAATATCCACTTGCCGGAAGGCCATGGTGGGTTCGAACTGAATGCGCGAGGTAATGATCTCTTCGATATTTGCGGGGGTCTGTATAGTCGCCATGAGTATCTGCAACAAAACTCGTTAGCACTTGAAAATAGAATTAGTCAGTATGAGTTTTAAGCACGATTTAATACATTACCGAAAGGTATAGAGCTTGAAATACGCAGATGCAAAGCAGTTTTAAGATTTGGGGAGAAAACTGAATCGCTGAGGAAAAGCTCTAAGATTTCGTAAATGGCGAAAAGTGAGGAGAGTGGTAGAAGATGAAAGATTTTGTAAGATATGCGTGATAAGCCGTTTAGATCGAACGGCTGAAATTTAAACTTTCATTTTTATCGACGGCTGAGATGTGATGTTGTAAAAGGAATGATTACTTAGCCGCCTCTACCATAGACCCACGTAGGATGATGCGTAATAAAGGTAAGTGAGAAGACATGCATTAAATGCGCTGCAGACAGCATTAAAGACGAGTTACTTTAAATAAGAACGGTTTCCTACTGACTCATCCTTAAAGATTAATGGCGGGAAATAAATGTTCATTAACTACTGAGTGCTAAGCGATTGATATAATAAATGCGAGCATGCTTCTGATGAACTTTAAGTAAATAATACGCAAACCTCTTCAGCTGAACTTTTACGATCAGCTGGTTACTGTTAAGATTAAGGAGGATGATTGACGTGCTGATGACCACATTCCCCCTTACTGTGTACAGTGTGATTCTCCTGACTGAATCATTGTACTGATTCTTCTGACCCGTCATACTGGTTTATCACACGATACCAATTGTTATACCAATTGATGTTATCAGTAGTTGGCTTCTACTGATAGCAATTGACCGTCTTCTACTGATGTGATTCAGTAGGATCCAGTAGACCTAGCTCAACTGATAATTCTCTTAATCTGTTCTCAGCTAGTGGTTTGGTCAGTATGTCTGCCCTTTGCTTGTCAGTATGGATTTTCTCCATTTTGATATCCTTCTTCTCGACATGGTCTCTGATGAAGTGGTGTCGAATATCCACGTGCTTGCATCTCGTATGGAGAACTGGATTATGAGTTATTGCAATAGCACTTGTGGAGTCACAGTAGATGGGCACTTCATTCTGTATTATACCATAGTCTCTCGGTTGTTGTCGAAGCCAAAGGATGCGGGCACGGCAACTTCCGGTAGGCCATG
The DNA here is from genome assembly GCA_028984105.1 of Lavandula angustifolia. Classification (NCBI taxonomy): domain Eukaryota; kingdom Viridiplantae; phylum Streptophyta; class Magnoliopsida; order Lamiales; family Lamiaceae; genus Lavandula; species Lavandula angustifolia. The sequence goes on along the minus strand of CM054814.1, from coordinate 24,145,626 downwards.
TACTCGGCTTCGGTAGTGGGCGTTGCTGCGAGTGTTGTTTCTTTGAAAACCAAGATATTAGCTTGCTTTGCCTAGGACCGACACATTCCGGAAGTTGACTTTCGATCTATCTTGCATCTCGCATAATCGGCATCGAATAACTTTGTCGGTATAAGATTATCATCGGCGGGATACCATAACCCCGCGTCGAGTGTTCCTCTTAGATATCGCGAGAATCTTCTTTGCTTGAGTCTAGATGACTTCGCTTAGGATCTGCTTGAAATCTTACACATACACCTACAACATAAGTTATATCAGGTCGGCTAGCTGTTAAATATAATAGAGAGCCAATAATAGCTCTATAATCAGTAGAGTTAACAGAAGCTCCCTCTTTGTCTAGATCGATTTTAAAATTTGTATTCATGGGGATCTTGACTGGCTTGCTCGAGTTGCAGCCGAATCTTTTGAGAAGATCTCGAGTGTATTTGGCTTGATTGATGAAAATTCCTTCAGGTGATTGCTTGACTTGAAATCCAAGGAAATAATTCATCTCTCCCATCATGGACATCTCAAATTTCTCTTTCATTATTTTCTCGAATTGCTGACATATGGTTACATTTCTGCAGCCGAAAATGATGTCATCCACGTAGATTTGCACCAGTAGGATGTCATCTCCTGACTTTATGTTGAATTGGGTGCGATCTACTATCCCCTTCTGAAAACCTTTCTGAAGTAGAAAGTCTGATAGGGTATCGTACCAAGCCCTAGGTGCTTGTTTTAACCCATACAGAGCTTTCCTAAGTCTGTACACATGATGTCCCTGCTGAAAGCCGGGCGGTTGTTCCACGTAGACTTCTTCCTTCAGTACGCCGTTCGGAAAAGCTGACTTTACATCCATCTGATATACTTTGAATCCTTGATGCGTTGCGTAAGCTAGGAAAAAACAAATGGCTTCCAATCTAGCGACTGGAGCGAATGTTTCATCAAAGTCGATTCCTTATGCTTGACTGTATCCCTTGGCAACTACTCGAGCTTTCTTTCTGACAATGACGTTGTTTTCATCACGCTTGTTTTTGAAGACCCACCTAGTACCAATCACGTGCTGATGTCTAGGTCTGTCAACAAGCTCCCAAACTTCATTTCTAACGAACTGGTTCAGCTCTTCTTGCATGTCAATGATCCAGTCAGCATCATTTAGTACGTCCTCTATCGACTGAGGTTCTTCTGTAGACAAGAAACAAGAATAGAGTGAGCTTTCTCCTTGACTTAATTTAGATCTTGTTCTTATCGTTGCTGATGGATCTCCAATGATGAGATCTGAAGAATGAGCGTCAAGCCATGAACGTCTGAGTCTGGCTTCTTCTTCTGATACTACTTCTGCACAGTCAGTAGGTGTGTTAGGCATTTCAGTAGTACTGTTCTGTGATTGTAGCAGTTCAGTAAGAAGGTTAAGATCTAATGAGTTTCCAGGTTCAGGGGCATTTCACTCAGGAACATTAATCGTTCCCCCTGAGTTTATATTCTCAATAGAGGTCTCAGTTACCACTGAGGCTTCCTCCTCGACCGTTGTTACCTGTTGTTGATTCTGTTCAGGAGAATCAACTAGGTCAGCTACATCGCTTGTTGGCTGAGTCTGAATTTCTTCATCGTCTGACTCATCATCCCAACAATGCTGGATCTTTTCAGTTTTATCAGTCTGTCCGAGATCCTATAGCTTGCTGCTGACATCTTTAGTGTTTGTCTTTGTATTTTTCCTGTTCTCAGTAACAAACTCATCAAAAACAACATGAGGGCTTTCCTCCACGCAAAGAGTTCGATAGTTAAAGACTCTGAAGGCTTTACTGACTCGAGAGTATCCTAAGAATACTCCTTGATCAGATTTGCTATCAAAGACCTTCAGCTGATCTTTCCCATTATTGTGAATAAAGCAAGGACAACCAAAAATATGAAAATGAGAAATAGAAGGAATTCTCCCTTTCCATAATTCGTATGGTATCTTCATGTGTTGCTGTGTAAGTAGTGAGCGATTCCGAGTATAGCGGGGCGGTGTCGGTAGCATCGGCCCGGAACTTTGAGGGTAGTCCGTAGTCGCTAGGAGCGTTCTTCTTTGCTTCTTTGAGTGTTCTGTTTTTTGCGTTCGGCAAGTCCGTTCTGTCTGAGGGGTGCGAGCGGTGATGTCTCATGCTTGAATTCCCTCTTTATCGCAATACTCCTTAACTACTGAGTTGAGAAATTATGTTCCTCTATCCGAGCGAATTCTTTGAATCTTGATGTCCTTTTCCACACCTGAGTTTCTTCGATGGATTGGGTAGCTCGGTTTGAACATCGATTTGTTGGGGATGAAGATGACCCAAGTATATCTCGAGTAGTCGTCAATAACGAAGAGGGCATACTTCTTGCCTCTTATAGTCACTGGGGGAGACCGGCCCGAATAGGTCCATGTGCGGCGGTGAAGGATTCCATCGGTGGAAGGTGAAGGAATAGGTGGATTGCTTTTCTTTATCTCGCTTTCCCTTCGGGCATGCTTCACAATTTCTATCTTTGATAAACGATTCGTTGGGCGGTCCTCGACTTTGGAGTTCTTGGTGAACTTGTTCATAGTCTTGAAGTTCGAGGTGGTTTGAGTCTCTTGTGCCATAGCCATCCCGACTTGTCACCTGGATTTCGTCTCGTGCGAGCAAGCAAGCCTCGGGTTCATGCGGTTTTCCGGTTTGCAACATATATATTCTTCCTCCGCGAACACGATAACACCTTGTTTTCCCTATAGATTTATCAACAATATCATAGAAACCAGCGTTAAAGATAACTTTGTTAAGATTATCACGAGAATTGGTGACGGAAAGGAGATTATGTTGAAGTCCTTCAACATATGTTATTCTTAGGACCCGAAGCGATCCCTAATGTTCGGCGTTCCATATCCCCTTGTGTAGCCTTTTGAGTTGTCACCGAACTCAGTGCGGGACCATCTTCTTGTATGTAGTTGGTCATCGGGCTCTTACCGGTATGTCATATGTCTCGAGCGCGCCACCGTCCACTATCCAAGGGTCCTTATGCACCCGCAAAACAAAAATATTTTTAGGTACCCTTTGGTTCGGTTGGGTCCTTACATGTTAGTGGGTGATTTCGGAACCCCAAATCTGTCTAGGAACCTTCGAAGTCCGAGAATTCTTCTTCGAACCTTGTCGGTTTTCTTCTCCACAGGGACACGGAGATACCGACTTTCGATGATTTTGGGCTCGGGAGCTTTCTTCTTCCGAGTCTTTGCGCTCCTCCCGACCACGGGCTCATAGTAGTACGAGTCATGCCGAGCCGGGTGCTCATACTGATGGCTCCTTGTGCTTGTTCGCCCACCCGACCTTCTTGGTTCCCCCCCGAGTTTGATCGCGGTGTCCCGGGGCTGGAACTTTTGGTCGGTTGCTTTTTCTTTGCTCGGCTCGGGTGCAATGATTTTCTGGCTTATTCTTCGCTCGAGGTGTGGTGTCAGCAGTTTGTACCTTTCCTCTAACGAACCTATCAGCCAGTGCTTCTGAGCTTTTTGAGGTAGAAGCTTCGTGAGTATAGCCAAGACCTTCTTTCAGGACTGTTAGCCGTTGCGCTCTAAGCATACTTTCCAGGCTTCTCCTTAGCTCCTAGGTGCTTGTTCGGTCATCGGTCCTCGCCGGACCTCGTCACTCCTCCTGAGTGAGTCATAATCTTTTTGCACGTCTGTGAGCTTCTGACTGAGTTGGGCTATTTCAGTCTCTTTCTCAGAATTGTCCTTAGTCAAAACTGAGATCTGAGTCTCTTGAAGCTGAGACTTAGTCATAAGAGATTCAATCTCTTCCTTGAGTCTCGCCACCAGATTCTCTGACTCAGTAGAGACCTGACAATCAGAAGAAAGTCTCTGATTCTCAGCCTTTACCTGTTCCAGTTCCTGAATCGTTCTGCTGAATTCTATGCTCAGCTGAATCTGTTCCTCTAGCAGATCGTCGTATGCTTGTACCACATCCAGAGGATCATCTGTGACCGAGCACATGTCGTGTGTGCTGTGTGAAGAAGAGGTTGTATTAAGTTTGGAATTTACCTCAGCCTCTTCTCCGGCCATCAGACAGTATTCAACTGTTCCTTCAGGAACCGTTTCTCCGACCTCAACTGCTACAAATGTAACTTCGTCCTCAGAGGAATACATGAATGTATCCTCCTCAAGTGAGTTGTCGGATATCTCTCCGGCTATGTAGGCCTGCCTTCTTTGGGAAAATTTTTCTCGTCTGGCCTGCCGTTCTACTCGTTGAGCAGCTGAGAGTTCGGGACAGTCGTACTGGTAGTATCCCTCCTTCTTACAGTTGTAGCAGGTAGACATTCTGCTGCTTTTTCCAGCTGAAGCTTTGGATGGACTCGCAGTAGGCTCTGTGTTCCTGCATTCAGTAGAAGGTTTAGATTCTTCCCTTTTCTGATAATCTTTCTTACCTGAGGGAGAATCTCTGTTGTATTTCCTCAGCTTTCTGACTCTCTCCTTTTCTCTCTGATATTTGAGAGCCATCAGTGCGAGTTGGTCAGGGCCTGAAGTCTCAGAGGACTTTTCTACGGTTGTGGCCACTGCCTTGCTGGAGGAAATAGGTTTGGCTCCAGTTTTGCTGACTGTTGCTTTAAAAGCGTGGTCGATCTGTGTGTCAGCTGGAGCACTGGAACATCTTTGGGGTAGACTATGCTCAAATTCCTCTGTTTTTAGTTCTGAAAAGATAACATCAGGGGTTAGAGCATTAAGATCAGAGCGACGTAAATAATTAGCAAAAGGAAGCCACTTCTGTCGAGGTAGAGCTCTTAAGATCTTGGTGTTCATCTCTTTGTTGGTAAACATCCTCCCCAGCCCGTTGATCACATTGACTTGGTTTGTGAATCTGACACTCAGCTCGTCAATGGTTTCACTGGGCTCCATTGTAAAGGCGTCGAACTTCTGAAGCTCTAGTTCGAGCTTGTTCTCTTTGATCTGCGGGGTTCCTTGGCTCAGTACAGCCAGGGCATCCCAGAGTTCTTTCGCTATCTTGCAGCCTTGCACCCTCCCGAGATAAGAGTCACTGAGCGTAGTCAGTATAGCATTTCGCGCAACTCGGTCGAGGTTGTGCAACTTTTTCTCTTCTGGCGTGAAGGCTGTTTTGTCCTTGGCAACCTTAGCACCAGTCTGTGCTCCTCCACCTCCTGGTTCAGCATATTGTACGCTGTCGATCATGGGAATGATGGGTCCTGTCTCAAGGACGTCTGACATGCTATCGTGCAGCGATGTGAGGTGTGCCTCCATTCTCACGCGCCATACCGTATAATTCTCCACTGAGAACATTGGTACCATCCGAATACCTGACATATCATACATTATATGAACGAGTATAAGGATGAATGAAGAGATGCTTGTGCAGAGAAAACGTTTTCAGGATCTATTCGAGAAGACCAGTAGTACAGAACCGATGATCAGTAGAACACCGTACGCTCTGATACCAATTATTGGTCCGGAGACGATAGTCATGTGTAGAGGGGAGGGGGGGGTGAATACACCTGATCATAGTTTCTTTTTCTCAGAACGTGAAGGACAGCTAAGTTGTTGGTTGCGACTGATGAACAGTGCCAGATAGTAACCTTCGATCACGGGTCAGAGTGTGTCAGCTACTGAGCTCTCCTACTGACTTTAGTCAGTCGTTGAAACTCAGTCGGAGACGTTGTGCGGATAAGTGTGGGGCCCAGAAATTCGTCTCAGTTTGAAAACGTATGTTCGCAAGTTAAAAGTCTTTTGGCTGTGCGCTTTTAAAAATACGTTTTATGCAAAGATATGATTTTAAATCAGTTTGTATGCAATGCAATAAAATAGTAAATAACACAAGCAGTTTAACGTGGTTCGGATACGCAAGATCCTACTTCCACGGTCCTGAACAAGGCAGGATAACTTGTTGATTATTCTGAGCAAGTCTCAGCAAGGAAATTGTACACTGGACAGATCCTTCTAAGTTATAGTCCTTAGCGACTTTACAAATCAAACCGAAGTTTGAAGGGTGGGGATAATCTCCAACTAGAAGGAGTTCTTACAATAAGAAAAATTTCACAGAATGTGAACTCCTTCGAATTTCTAAGCTATGAATATGGCAATGAGCTTAGCTAGAGAAGTAGGGATCTAAAGAACTCTAGAGTGAAGAACCAAGAATATTCTATGAAGGCTAGTTCTTCGCTGGATGATCTTTCAAATTTGCTAGAGTGTTTGAATGCTTGAGCTTTTTCCCTTGTGAATCCCGTGCGTGGAGCTCGGATTTCTTCTCTATTTATAGTTGTGAGCAGGCATATGTCCGTTGGAGAAGACGATGCCACGTGTCACAAGCTTCCAAAGAAAACGGCCATAATTTCGAATTGTTGCAGCAGGGCAGTTAATACTATACATGAGAGCAGACTTTAGTTGTTTAGAGCAGGTAAAGCGTTGTCGGCTTCTCATTGGTCGAGGTTTGTGGTAGGTGGGAATGTGTCAGAGATAGAGTTGACTATTCCACATCCTCGTATGATCTTCTGCTGAACTTCGAAAAGACTTTTACGACTGGGTCGCTTTTTGTCGGATACTGATGAGCTCAAGACAGTCTCTGTCTTCTTCGGTGAGTCGGCCGACAAGGCGATAAGGCTTTGGTGGGTCAGCGATGATCGCGAAGGAACCGGAGCTTTGCATTATGTTCTTCTGCGATAACTATCAGTCGATGGGTCGTCTCCTGCTGAGGTGGAGATCACGGCCGTGGTCAAGAACGCAAGCTCTTACATTGATGACGTGGGGTTCTGGAGAGTAACTTCGTAAGAAGATCAGTCCAACAGTTTACCCCGTACAGGACTTAGACAAAAAGATAATCAAAACAAAATAAGTCTAACCTATACATCATCTAATCCTATCGATACACTGCACTACTTATATCAGCTGGGTTTTGGGATCTTCAATTCCATAGTACTACTATGATTTCCCCCAATATTCTTTTAACCGCTAGACAGCTGAATACCATCTACTGACTCATAACCCAACAACAACCTTTATTTGCTTTTAGTCACACCTAGAACAAACTAAAGCATGGTTCAAATTAAGCTGATTCGCCTTCACTTTCAGATTCAAACTCTCATATTACATTCATAACAAATTTCAAAACATATATTGATCGAGTATTAAATTCAAAACAAATTTCAAAAATATCATGATCGAGTATTAAATTCAAAAGTCATCATAATATTCGAATCTTAGCTACGACTCTCTTGAGTTTCCATGACATTTCCTTGTTTTCCTACAGTAGCTCCCCTTCCCCTTCCCCTTCCCCTTCCCCTTCCCCTTCCCCCTCTACCTCGACGTCGTCCCCGACCGCGACCTCGGCATACGGTCTGGCTTCTTGAGCTAGTACCGACTTCACATGTAGAGCTCATTTGACGAATGCTCTTATCATTAGACATCTGTCAATCAAGCAAATTAATATTATCATATCACAAATTTTACAAGGTAACTTTGAAAGTAATATATTCATACCCGTGCATAAATAGTTCCCGATTCACCAACCAAAATACCTAATCCTTATCTGCCCTTCAATTTTCATCACATAAAATTCAAGGTTCATTTAAAGATAAATAATATAGCCAGAAAAAATAATGAACTATAGATGAGAATTGGAGTTGAGTATCGTATACCTATGCTCTCTCCTTCATTATTTGTTGAGTTTGAGATTGTTGAGATGCTTGTTTTTTTTACCTTTGTTGTTGGTGTTGGTCCCGAGAGTAACGTTCAGGTGTAGAAGGGGGGTGAATACACCTGAAAACCGATTTCTCAACTTAAAACGCGAACAATCCTTCTCAGGAGAGTGTCGTACTGAACAAGTTCAGCAGACCAGATAAGCTATTCTGAATCGCGTGGCAAAGTGATCGACTCTACCGAGGCACGCTAGCCGACTGGAGTCGAATTCGATGCCGTTCGGAGTAGAGTTCGATGAGTGCGGAAATGTGTAGGCCCAAACTCAGTTGAGTTAGGAAAACGTTTTTATCAAAACAGTTTCAGTATATTAGTGCAGTCGATTAAGCTTGCTGAAACTCAGTTGAATGATTTTAAATATATTTTCAGTATGCACAGTAAATCAATGCAATAGTAAAAATAAAGAACACAGAACACAGAGTTTTTAAAGTGGTTCGGATCCAACAATCCTACGTCCACTGTCCTGAAACATCAGTAGGCTATGTATTATACTGAGATAGTCTCAGTTGGTTTGTACACTGGACAAACACTGGTCTTGAGATTTATACTGAGCAAGTCTCAGTTTACAATATATCAAACTAAGTGGTTGAAAAACTCTTCAACAGTGAAGGAGTCCTTTACAATAAGGATCAGTTCAGAAGTGAACTCCTTCGTCTAGGCTATAGATATAAACGGTTGAGCTTAGGTTAGAGGGATAGGGAACAAGAAAGTGGCTTCTAGAGCGACGAACGGCTAAGTATAAGCTTTGGGTTCGTGTTCAGTCGCTTGAATACTAGAGGTTATATGATTCTAATTCAGCTCGGTTCCCTATGAGCAGGTATGTAGTCTTTCACCGGAGATTGTCTCTTCGAATTACTTGCGGAAGACTTAGGACGTTTATGAGTTGCTCTCTGAATGCTATGTGTGTTCTTGGTTTCTTAGGTGAGCTTCAATTTGATTTTATCCCTCTATTTATAGAGCAGAGATTAGGATAGATCCGTTGGAGACGACGATCCTTTGTCTCTCTCTTTTGGGTAGCTAACGGCTCTTTCAAAGTATGGTTGCAAGTGTCCTTTCCCTCCATTTCCGGAAAGTTGTTGACTTGCGGCTTTAACGGATATAGGACGGTGGTCGCTTGTCATTGGTCGAGGTACGGGAAAGTGGTTGAGACGAATCGGACTTCAAGGAGATCCGAAGCCGACTTCTCTATTCCTCGTATTGACTCTGCTGATTTGACTTTTAGAGAATCTGACAGTTAGAAGACTGTCTGGCCGTTGCTGAGTCTGATCCTTATTCAGTAGCATGCTCCTGCTGAGTCGGCTCTACCGAAGATCGGCTCCGAGTATAGTGAACTACTCTGCCGAGTTCGGTTCCACCGACTCCTTTCGATATCTTTGCTCTCGCCGAGTCCGGTATTTCCGAGTCTTCTACTTCCGTACCGAGGCATGTAATCTATTGAGCGCCTGAACCAGATGCAGAGTGTCTACTGAGTCTGAAACCTCCGAGACAGACAAAAATAGGTTACAACTGAATGGTTCATCAGTCAAGATAGGGTTTTGGGATCTTCAAATCTTCAGTAAGTATTCAGTGCACAGGGCTACTGAGTTAGTTCTCAACTGATTGTGAGAAGACTGAATCATCTCCCAACAGTTGGGAGCTTTGCTCGACTTCCGAGCTTTGTCCTTCGCGTGGAAGATGACCTTTTTAATGGTGTTCCATGCTTCGCCTAGAAAAGTTAAAAGTTATAGAATAACCATTAACAGAACATCAGACCAAAAATTATGAGTATGAAAACATATCAGACAAAAAATATATGTAGAAGTAGAACAGAACATCAAAGCACAAAATCAGAACCACAGAAATCAGACCAGAAATATCAGCAGAACTGATCATTCAGACAAAAAACATCAGTAGAACATAACCAGAAGCTTAGAACTGATCATCAGAACATAACTAGAAAAATTAGAACATAATGTAGAACAGAACATCAAAGCACAAAATCAGAACCACAAAAATCAGACCAGAAATATCAGCAGAACTGATCATGAGACAAAAAATATCAGCAGAACATAATCAGAAACTTAGAACTGATCATCAGAACATAACCAAAAAATTTTGAACAGAATGTAGAACAGAACATCAATGCACAAAATCAGAACCACAAAAATCAGACTAGAAATCAGAAAAATTAGAACCTTTGGTGGCTGGACCACTTGTGGATTTTTGCAAGTTCTTTGGTTGTGACCCTGTTCTTTGTATTTTTTACATGTCTCATGCCCACCTATTCGAGGTAGCCTACTCCTACTCTCACCATCTTTTTCTTCGATTCCTCATCTTGTCTTTTTCTTTGGTCTACCTGGCATAACCTTATGAGCCAGTGGTTTCATGGGATTCCCGACTACAGGTGGCCACATCTTATAACCGTTCGAAGGTGCTATTCCGTGTGCATAAGCCTTTGGTATTGCTTGACACTGTAACACTCAGTAACATATAATCGGTATTGCTGAACAGGCATGTATGCAAGGAATTCCGGTAATATCCAAGCTCTATAAGAACAAGTCCTCTCCACAGTATCGACAATGAACTGGTCATCCTTGTACTGGACTTGAAACTTATTACGTAAAGCAGCCCTACAAGTGCATTTTCTACTTTGAACCTTCAATTGTTCATGTGCAGCATGTATATTAGGACAAAGTTTGTGGCTTTCACCTTCCACTGTAGGGAAAGAGTCTCATACCTGAGCGATCGTCCTAGAATACGATCTTTTCGACTCGGTCCAGAAAAGGTCTTCTGGACTGTTCCCGTGCCCAAGCTTCCAACTCCAGATGGACGGAGACGCACGAAAGCTTACGACAAAAACACTTGGACTCACTTTTTTCGGCACACACAACAAAGAAGCAAGTTATGATGAAATGGCCCCTTGCCCACTATTTATAAGGGCTTGGTCAAAACGCTAATGTACCTTTGACCCCCAAGCCCATTCAATAGTGAAGGGGCCACTATACCATTACCAATTGTTTTGGTCCATTAAAAGTGTGATAACCCGTATTTTCGTATCTCTATTTCAGAATGATTTATGAGTATTATTATTATTATTATTAATATTATTATCATTATTATTAATATTCTAGTGAATACTTAGTCCGTAACAACATAAAGAATTTTTACGAAAATTCTAACATCTCAATTTCACTATCATACGAATCGAGATTTAAAAAAAAAAAAAAAAAACTAATACCGCCTTAAGGATTCGCACCACATGACATTATAAGAGGGTAAATAATTGATAAAATAACTATCATGATTTATAGAAATCGACCCTAAAGCCTTCTTGAAGATGTTAATTGACACTTAGGAAGTCACTCATTAATGGGAGTCAACGTTGGATAAGAAGTGGGTGTCTCTCCTCCACCTGGTGTCGCAGCCCTCACACATGGAGAACCGGCTTCTCCACGTAAGCTCGAAGGATTGGGCTGGCCACCTCTTCGCATGCAAACCTCCCCAATATAAGAGCTTCACACTCTAATTGTTATCGCCTCTCTAAAGCCCCACATCACAAAGCATCGCTCTCGAATTCCCGGTCGCCGTCGTACTCCGGAAACCTTCTCGCTTAGTATACTTCGGAGCACTCGTTCGAACGAAGAAGAAGAGTCTCCAGGTCTCTTCTCGGTGTCCAGCTGCAAATCGGGGTGAGGAGAAGGGCTTCTACTTGTGAGTTTCGTGAGCGATTTCGTGGTAAGGGTGCTAGAACTTGTGGAACTCCTTCTTTCCTTGTTAATACGGTATCGAATTCAAGTTCCTCTTCGTTCGATTATTTTGTTGCATGTATCGGCGGAGCGGTTAGCCGACTCCCTCCCGTATCAAATCAACATCGTAGGATAGTTCGGAGAATAGAAGCATGTGCCGATTTTTGGTCTAGGAGTATGTTCGAGTCACTTTATCTCCTCTTTTCATGACTTCTCGGCCAAGTAGGGGGTGTCGCTAGGTGCATGCAAAGGTTCCATCAGGATGATCCAGTAGGATCGATGCTAGATCGGAGTTAAGGCCCCTTGTGTAGCGAAGCATGGCTAAGAACTCGATTTAATAGACACGGTTTGGGCTGAAAAACTTGTTTGCAGAATCTCCTACACTGCCGTGATTTCTATCCCTAAATGTAGGGCGTTTCGGCACTTGAAAAATTCAGAAAAATTACAAGGATAAACCTTAGGATGTTCATAAGATATCTGCAAATTTTGGTAATTTTTGGACGAGTATTTATATTTTTAACGGATTTTTACTTTTATGCTGTCGAGAAAGTATGCCTTCGTGATAGAGCTTGGTAAAATAATTATATCTCACTCCACGATAATGAGTTTGACTTGATTCCTTTTTCTAAATGTTCTCTACACGTAGATCCTTTTGAAAATATTTTTTTTTATATTTTAAAACAGCGCATGCAAGATCAGTTTATATTGAACTCTCAGTTGTCGATCGGAAACGTGTTTTCGGTACTAGGAAATTTTGGGATCAGCTCTCTGTCTTCTCTGAATCCGTCGCTCAACAAGATTGAGTGAAATCTTGATATGATATCTTCATGCATGTTCCCTGAATCGTCGTTGTATCTCCCAATTTTTTTGGAGTATGTTTGACCTCACATTCGCCAGCTAAACTATAGCAAGGCAGAATCTGCCCCAGTTTGAGCAGCGAGTGATATTTTGATGATAACTCCTAAACGGCTTATTATTCTGTCATGAGACCAATTTCTAAATAAACTAGACTCATAAAGGATAATGTATGTAAAATATTGGAATTTATGGTGCGATAACGTGATCTGTAGAATTCCTGCAATTGAGGCCTTTTGCACAAATTTGACGGAATAAAACCATGACCTAGTCTAACCTAATGCCTACTAGGTATCGTCTATAGATCACAAATTGAACACTTTTTATAGATCCGGACATTAAAACTTAGAACATTATTGTAGGACCTATCGCGGAAGAGCCATAACCTCGGTGTCGTGAGCCGCTAGATCAAATCGGTGAAATTCGAGGTGGGTAATATTTTCCTAAAATTATCTTTGAGTTATTGAGCTCTATGAACTATGTTTATCCATGAAAGTTTTTGTGCATTTATCTGTTTAATGCTTCTACGTGATAGATCGATCGAGGCTCTCGTCTGGCCTAACACGCCAGATGAGGGTTATCAAGAAAGTACGTACATGTATGATGTTAGTAGCACAATGACTGATCCCCTTGTGTACCGGATGCTAACATGTTACGGGACCCCTCGAGTTTCGAACTCGGGGGCCAAGGCCCAAGTTATGAGGGACCCCTCGGGTTTCGACTCGGGGGCCAAGGCCCAATTTATGAATGTTATGGTAGAAGTAACAGGAAATGTGACACAGATGTGCGCACCTAATATGTTTTGTATGCTTGGAGCAGTTTCCTTTTTAAAACCCTCCAAGTCATACCTCATGCATGGATAAAGTTTGTTTTTAAACGTGTTTCAAACTGCTTTACCCACTGGGTACATTAGTACTCAGCCCCCAAATTATTTTAAAAATGTTTTCAGGTTGAGCAATAGGGACGACGGAGACGGGCTGAGGATGGGTTGATGATATGATCTTTTGTAATTTCGGAAAAATGGTTTAATCCTGCTTTTGTCACGCTCGAAACTATCCTCTCAAAATTTTTGAAATACTTTTAAAAGATAAGTATGCTTTAGTTTTACTTAAGACACAGTACGCTTCCGTATTTATGTTAAATGCTTCAAACCAAACCGATCTTCTGCGAGTGAATTATATCTAATAACAAGTTGCTTTTAAAATGAAAGACTTTCCAACATCTCGATTAAGTGTATGAAAATGTATTTTAAATTGTTCTTCCGTAGCGACTCGACCTCTGTGATCCTTCGTGGGGGTCGGGGCGTTAAAAATGGTATCAGAGCATGGTTCTTGGCTCTGTGGTCAAAATGTTTTTAAAGTCAGTTTGTCTAGAATTGTAACATAAGCAAAACCCTCAGCTCGCCGTCGCGCTGCTCTCATCCAAGGTATGTTTAAAAAGTTCTAAAAGAGATTTTATTATGGTGCGCGAAATATGGAATTACGAAATGAATGTTGTCGTGTTGGGAAAGTCCACTCGACCAGAAGAATATGTTTCCACTGAGTCTTTTTGAGCTCACGTGATGAAGTTTCAGAAAAGTATATGATTATATTATGATTTGATTTCATAATAAATGTTATGTTCCATTGTGTTGGATTTATGTGCTAATACAATTTGAAAGAAATGAAGGAAAGCATGTGATGATGAAGTATTGATTTATTTTGCAAGTCTTAAGGATATACGTGAATGAAAGTTAACCATGAAGATGATGACTCTTATGGCTTGATAGTAGAACACCTTAAGACGATAATGGTTTAAGTGGTCGTGCTTTAATGGATGGACATAGAAGTAAGGCTTTTAGATATTTAGATACTCTACTCCGATTCAAGACTTGTTTCGCGTCACCACGCAATTGTGTATACGGTACAGGAAGAAAAGAGTAAGCTAACGTATACTCCACGAATACGAAGATTGATTTTGCATTATGAGAAAGTTTCAACTCAAAGGATCCATAGGGCCCTATTTTGTCCATTTCAATACTATGTACTATATGGATCGTTACGAATCGTGAGGCTAGAAAGCGTATTGTCGCTGCTGTGGAGAGCAGAAAATGCTAATGACATGAACATGATTCTCGATTATCGTTACCGGAGAAATGCTACCGTATTTAGAGTCGGACAAGAGCTGCCAAAACAATTACTCATGCTTGAAAAGTTACTGACGGTACGCATGTAGATAACCGCGACTGATGCGTTTACGAAATGAAAGAGGCACGAGTGAAATTCTTACGATATCTTATTATGTGCACGCGTACGATTATATTCAAGAGATGATAAAATACTTTTCGACAACAGGAGTGAAGAGGATAGAAGTAAAGAATATTGGGGATTACCATTAGATACTAAGTAGATGGTTAGGATGACTTAACTTGTTTTATTTCCCTTGACTTGTTCATTAAGCCGTCAAGTTTTTCTTTCAACCCCAATCTCCCAAACATATTTGACAGTCGAGTTGGGTCTTGTGTTCGGTAGCCCAGACTGACCTTGACGACCATATTCTTTTCTTGAACAAGGTACATACATTGTAAAAGGCTTTCTTAGAGGCGATTTCTTTGTAATCAACTTAACTGCCCATAATCGTGTTCGTCTTTACACTTTGTTATGTGTTGTTTGAATTTGTTTTCAACAATGCATCTTGATAATTATGTCCTAAAATGTTTCATTTTTCTTTGAGAAGTACCAAATAAATTTCTACCATGATTAATATCAGAGTATTTTGTTTCGCTCTGAAATTGAAGTACTTTTCTTGCAAGTCTAGACTAGAATCTCTAGACTTTTAAAATTTGTCTATTATTTTGAGGAGTTCACACACCGCCTCAAAAGCAAGATTTTGATAATGTCAATACTACTCAAGATTTTCAACTTTGTAACAAAGTTTTGTCATGTTTGGGAATATGAGCCCATAATCCTTGTCTCTCGAAAGTTTTCATCTTGAGTTTCCGACCACTTGAGTTATTTCGATATCTAAGAAACTCAAATGCATTTCCTCACTTGTTGGTACTAAGTATATAGATTGGAATGATTAATGAATGATCAACGACTTACGCCATATTGCGTTTCTTAGAACATTATGGCCAAGAAGTTGTAAGTTTACACAATGTATGATCTTTCCATAATAAGAGAACCACAAGTAGATGATGTTATGATAGGGTTTTCAGCTCTAATAACTTGTCGAGTTTAAGCGACATTGAAATAGTTGATAAGACATGGAATGCATATAGCGTGATATGAGAAAGTCGAATTTCATTTTTGTGTTACGCGTATGATATTTTAAGATCGTTCTTTTCAGAAGACGAGAAGACTACCACATCAAAGAACAAAGTCGCAAGAATAAACGTATTGAGACGAATTAAGCGGTAACACTACAGACCACAAGGCGGTGTCAGTCTCGTCGATCAAGAACCTCGAAAATAAGAAGTTGGTGGAAAGACCCAAATACGTGATACACTTACACACGATTCACTAATGTATTTACCAATTGTCGAGATTCGATTCAAGAGAAGGTTCTTCAACTGCACTTTCCGCAATGCTGATATAAGACGACCTCCACTAAATACAAGACTCGCATGGATACCTTGAGTGCTGCTTCATCACGACCGAACACTGAGAGTGCAGACAAAGTCAGAGTAGTTCCCGCGGAGCAACGCCAAGAACTTAATATGCTTAAAATAGTCGATCGCGATCATACGATGTTGAACAACATGACACAAAAGGCAACGGTATAAGTGAGACACTGGTAAACCCCTGATACATCCGGACACTCAAATTTGAACGATGAGGAAAGAAGACCGAATGAAGACTTCAACTTGAAGGAGTAGACGCACGAATATTTAAACTAGTAACTAATCGTATTTTACTATAAGATTGACAGGGTTATCCCTTTTGTTGTGTACTTCTACTCATTTTCTTTTGACTAAAGAGTTATGTCACCTTGGTGCTAAGCTCATCCATCATTTATATTGATATTTGATCCGAAATGATATTTCTATGTATTTGTTAGAACTCTGTTGAAAGTATCATTTGATACAAATTGGCAATGTCGTCCTTTCCTTTGAAACAATACTCATGTTCTTCTCTATAGTTGACCTTCTCTCATTCTATATTGGTCACAACTCATCATGTAGTTTGATTATTGATGATTATTCAACAAGTTGTTTCTAACCTCGTCGAAGTATTTATTTTGATTCATACATTCATGAAATCTTTTGCTTTGATGATATAGCCGGAATCCTTTGGTTTCATAATTTTTCTCAGAAGTCATCTCATTGCTTATTTATAGATGATTATCATTTCCTATATCATGTTGACCTCATTGAGGGTATTCTTTGATATATAGATATTGGAAACCCTTTTCCTTTTGAATTACCTTCATTTGACGATCCACCGGACTCATTTAATGCTATATCTTCCTAAGAATCCATCTCGATACTTGATCACTGTTAATTATCATTCATTTTCATTTGATTGAAGTATCATGTGACAAAATCCATGATTAATAGTGTTACCCTTTTCTTACGGACCCAAAGAATGTTCTTTTGAGTCTTGCTATATTGACTGCTATTCATCTTGATGCTTGATTCCTATGATTATTCCGACTAATTGTTTCTGATCGCGTTGGGATATTTAATTCATCTTTGAAACTCTTTCCTTCAAAGATTTAATCGGAAGTAAATTGGTATTATATTCGCATAATACTCATGTCATCACTTTGTCACCAACAATTACTAACTCATCAAGAGTATCCTTCGATTTACGTATGCATGACACTCTTTCTTTTGAGACATTATTCTTATGTACTCGATTCGAATAAAGGTTAGGTCATATTCATAATAACTAGATTCGATTTGAGGAAGTTAAGTGTGAGCGGTCGTGGAGATGGATAATTAGAGAATGTAAATTTCCGGATGACTAGCGAATACTCGAACAACCGGTAATGCTTTCCACGTCTCTCAACTCCGAAAGTATATATATACGATTCCAAGCACGTGATCAAGCATGAAGATGTACAACTGAACCTGGACTTAAGCTACGAAGAAAGACCAACACGAATCCTTGGCCGCAAAGTTCAAGTGTTGAGAAATAAGCAAATTCCCTTAGTCCAAGTGTTGTGGAATCATCATGATCAGGAGGAAGCTACATGGGAGATGGAACAAAAAAATCAATTCGTTATATCCCGAGCTATTTTTGTAGATGTACTCAAATTTCGAGGATGAAATTTAAATTAAGGGAGAGGGGGTGTGATAACCCGTATTTTTGTATCTCTATTTAAGAATGATTTATGAGTATTATTATTATTATTATTATTATTAATATTATTATCATTATTATTAATATTCTAGTGAATACTTAGTCCGTAACAACATAAAGAATTTTTACGAAAATTCTAACATCTCAATTTCACTATCATACGAATCGAGATTTAAAAAAAAAAAAAAAAAACTAATACCGCCTTAAGGATTCGCACCACATGACATTATAAGAGGGTAAATAATTGATAAAATAACTATCATGATTTATAGAAATCGACCCTAAAAGCCTTCTTGAAGATGTTAATTGACACTTAGGAAGTCACTCATTAATGGGAGTCAACGTTGGATAAGAAGTGGGTGTCTCTCCTCCACCTGGTGTCGCAGCCCTCACACATGGAGAACCGGCTTCTCCACGTAAGCTCGAAGGATTGGGCTGGCCACCTCTTCGCATGCAAACCTCCCCAATATAAGAGCTTCACACTCTAATTGTTATCGCCTCTCTAAAGCCCCACATCACAGCATCGCTCTCGAATTCCCAGTCGCCGTCGTACTCCGGAAACCTTCTCGCTTAGTATACTTCGGAGCACTCGTTCGAACGAAGAAGAAGAGTCTCCAGTCTCTTCTCGGTGTCCAGCTGCAAATCGGGGTGAGGAGAAGGGCTTCTACTTGTGAGTTTCGTGAGCGATTTCGGTAAGGGTGCTAGAACTTGTGGAACTCCTTCTTTCCTTGTTAATACGGTATCGAATTCAAGTTCCTCTTCGTTCGATTATTTTGTTGCATGTATCGGCGGAGCGGTTAGCCGACTCCCTCCCGTATCAAATCAACATCGTAGGATAGTTCGGAGAATAGAAGCATGTGCCGATTTTTGGTCTAGGAGTATGTTCGAGTCACTTTATCTCCTCTTTTCATGACTTCTCGGCCAAGTAGGGGTGTCGCTAGGTGCATGCAAAGGTTCCATCAGGATGATCCAGTAGGATCGATGCTAGATCGGAGTTAAGGCCCCTTGTGTAGCGAAGCATGGCTAAGAACTCGATTTAATAGACACGGTTTGGGCTGAAAAACTTGTTTGCGAGAATCTCCTACACCGCCGTGATTTCTATCCCTAAATGTAGGGCGTTTCGGCACTTGAAAAATTCAGAAAAATTACAAGGATAAACCTTAGGATGTTCATAAGATATCTGCAAATTTTGGTAATTTTTGGACGAGTATTTATATTTTTAACGGATTTTTACTTTTATGCTGTCGAGAAAGTATGCCTTCGTGATAGAGCTTGGTAAAATAATTATATCTCACTCCACGATAATGAGTTTGACTTGATTCCTTTTTCTAAATGTTCTCTACACGTAGATCCTTTTGAAAATATTTTTTTTATATTTTAAAACAGCGCATGCAAGATCAGTTTATATTGAACTCTCAGTTGTCGATCGGAAACGTGTTTTCGGTACTAGGAAATTTTGGGATCAGCTCTCTGTCTTCTCTGAATCCGTCGCTCAACAAGATTGAGTGAAATCTTGATATGATATCTTCATGCATGTTCCCTGAATCGTCGTTGTATCTCCCAATTTTTTTGGAGTATGTTTGACCTCACATTCGCCAGCTAAACTATAGCAAGGCAGAATCTGCCCCAGTTTGAGCAGCGAGTGATATTTTGATGATAACTCCTAAACGGCTTATTATTCTGTCATGAGACCAATTTCTAAATAAACTAGACTCATAAAGGATAATGTATGTAAAATATTGGAATTTATGGTGCGATAACGTGATCTGTAGAATTCCTGCAATTGAGGCCTTTTGCACAAATTTGACGGAATAAAACCATGACCTAGTCTAACCTAATGCCTACTAGGTATCGTCTATAGATCACAAATTGAACACTTTTTATAGATCCGGACATTAAAACTTAGAACATTATTGTAGGACCTATCGCGGAAGAGCCATAACCTCGGTGTCGTGAGCCGCTAGATCAAATCGGTGAAATTCGAGGTGGGTAATATTTTCCTAAAATTATCTTTGAGTTATTGAGCTCTATGAACTATGTTTATCCATGAAAGTTTTTGTGCATTTATCTGTTTAATGCTTCTACGTGATAGATCGATCGAGGCTCTCGTCTGGCCTAACACGCCAGATGAGGGTTATCAAGAAAGTACGTACATGTATGATGTTAGTAGCACAATGACTGATCCCCTTGTGTACCGGATGCTAACATGTTACGGGACCCCTCGAGTTTCGAACTCGGGGGCCAAGGCCCAAGTTATGAGGGACCCCTCGGGTTTCGACTCGGGGGCCAAGGCCCAATTTATGAATGTTATGGTAGAAGTAACAGGAAATGTGACACAGATGTGCGCACCTAATATGTTTTGTATGCTTGGAGCAGTTTCCTTTTTAAAACCCTCCAAGTCATACCTCATGCATGGATAAACTGTTTTTAAACGTGTTTCAAACGCTTTTCCCACTGGGTACATTAGTACTCAGCCCCCAAATTATTTTAAAAATGTTTTCAGGGTTGAGCAATAGGGACGACGGAGACGGGCTGAGGATGGGTTGATGATATGATCTTTTGTAATTTCGGAAAAATGGTTTAATCCTGCTTTTGTCACGCTCGAAACTATCCTCTCAAAATTTTTGAAATACTTTTAAAAGATAAGTATGCTTTAGTTTTACTTAAGACACAGTACGCTTCCGTATTTATGTTAAATGCTTCAAACCAAACCGATCTTCTGCGAGTGAATTATATCTAATAACAAGTTGCTTTTAAAATGAAAGACTTTCCAACATCTCGATTAAGTGTATGAAAATGTATTTTAAATTGTTCTTCCGTAGCGACTCGACCTCTGTGATCCTTCGTGGGGGTCGGGGCGTTACAAAAAGGGCCAAACAATTCCAAGTAATTAAGTGACCTAGTGAGTCTGAGAGAAAATGTCGCATATGACTGGGCATATGTTCGGGCCAGACTAGGGACCTAATACAAGAAAGAAAGTCGGCCCTCAAGTGAATTTATTTTTCATACTCAGCCCAGAGTATTATTAATTCACAAACATAGATTCATTCCACTAATGAATCTATGTTGACTTACCCCTTTATCCCAAAAGTTGAGTCAGGGCTTGTATTTTTAACTTTAGTTAATCCCCGTATTTAAGATATCGAATATCCATTAATTGATTAAGTTTACTAACTACTTAATACAATTAATATCTTATCCTTGAGTAGTACCACTCGACCTTATTATCATACTTGAACTTAATCAACTCCGCATGGTTTAGCATGATAAACCTTTCGAGTTCCTCAAGGGGGATATCATCAACCCTTATAATGGGATATGGATGCATGATGCGGATAACCAGCTGAGCTACACGCAACAACACTCACCCAAGATACGAGATATACGGTCGCGATGACCCTCACCCATAGTAAGTCAAAGTGATAGCTAGTCGCGTGCACTCGGTGAAATCTCATCAAGTTTAAGATCAGCTGAGTCTCCGAGACCTTGGTTCTTCACACGGGTCAGTTAGAAGAACGTGTCTCACCGCGATCCATTAATACATAAAATGTATCAACATAGACATGTGACCAAGACAAATCACTTCTCATCTACGTTGCAGCCTAAACAGGTAACTTGTCCTAAAGTTGCCTCGGTTGTGATAACTGTTTATATCTCACTAGTTCAACCAATCACTACAGTCTTCTATAATAGGATATGGATGCATGATGCAGATAACCAGCCTGAGCTACACGCAACAACACTCACCCAAGATACAGAGATATACGGTCGCGATGACCCTCACCCATAGTAAGTCAAAGTGATAGCTAGTCGTGTGCACTCAGCTGAAATCTCATCAAGCTTAAGATCAGCTGAGTCTCCGAGACCTTGGTTCTTCACACGGGTCAGATAGAAGAACGTGTCTCACCGCGATCCATCAATATATAAAATGTATCAACATAGACATGTGACCAAGACAAGTCACTTCTTATCTACGTTGCAGCCTAAACCGGTAACTTGTCCTAAAGTTGCCTCGACTGTGATAACTGTTTATATCTCACTAGTTCAACCAATCACTACAGTCTTCTGTGATCTACAACACACTGTATGATCTAACTCACGTGAGATAAAGGACTAAATTGTGCAATTATAATAATCAGATAGGAGAATAATAATAGTGGTAACAGGAAACATTGTATACAAGCAAATACGTAGACTGCTTTCAATATACAAACCCTACAATTCTCCCACTTATACTTAAAGCAAATATTAAGTATACAATGTGTCTCAAAATTATAACTACTAGCTATCACTTCTCCCACTTATACTAAGATTTCTGACTAAGTGGGGGGTAGTCGACACAAGCCTAGACCTCGAACATGCATCTCGAAGGGCCCTTGTGGTAGACTCTTAGTGAATGGATCTGCTAGGTTATCCCCGGTTCCTATCTTCTCAATCACTACGTCTCCTCGGCGTACGAATTCTCGTATAATGTGGTACTTACATTCTATGTGTTTAGACGCCTTATGTGATCTCGGTTCCTTAGAGTTTGCAACTGCACCAAAGTTATCACAATAGACCGTGATACACTTAGGCAAATTAGGAACGATCTCGAGATCTAGGAGGAATGCCTTGAGCCAAACTGCCTCTTTAGAAGCCTCGGAAGCAGCAACATACTCTACTTCTATAGTAGAGTCAACAATACACTTTTGCTTGACATTTCTCCATGAAATGGCTCCACCTCCCAAGGTAAACACATAGCCCGATGTAGACTTCTTTTCGTCTGTCTGCCTGGAAATTCGAATCTAAATAACCCACATGCACTAGATCATCAGACTGGTAAACAAGCCTATAATCTCGAGTCCGTTTCAGGTACTTGAGAATATGCTTGACCGCAATCTAGTGAGCCTATCCAGGGTTAGACTGATATCTCGAGACCATGCCAACGGCATAACAGATATCTGGCATCGTGCATAGTATAGCGTACATGAGACTTCCGACAGCGGAAGCATAAGGAACTAGTCTCATGTCCTCTATCTCCTTCGGTGTCTTAGGGCACTGATCCTTAGATAGAGGAACGCCGTGTCTGAAAGGTAGTAATCCTTTCTTGGCATTCTGCATGCTAAACCGAACAATTACAGTATCAATGTTGGATGCCTGAGATAAGCTTAACATCCGTTTCTGGCGATCTCGGATAACCTTAATCCCTAAGATGTAAGCAGCTTCTCCTAAATCCTTCATCTGAAACTATTTGGATAACCATACCTTTATGTTTGATAACAACTTCAAATTGCCGCCAATAAGAAGAATGTTATCTACATAAAGTGCAAGGAAAACCACGGATCCATCGACACAATAACGGTACACACAACTTTCGCTTTCACACTGGACGAATCCAAAAGACTTGATCACATCGTCAAAGCGAATGTTCCATGACTGGGAAGCTTGTTTAAGTCCATAAATAGACTTCTTAAGCTTCCACACAAGATGCTCTTCGCCTTGCTTCACATAACCTTCTGGTTGCCGCATATAGATGTCCCTACCTTCTTCAAGGTAACCGTTTAGAAAAGTGGTCTTCACATCCATTTCCCAAACCTCTAAGTTCATGTGGGCAGCTATGGCTAGGAGTGTTCTGATGGACTTGAGCATCGCTACAGGCGAAAAAGTTTCCTCATAATCGATACCTTCTTTCTGAGTGAATCCTTTTGCCACCAGCCTGGCTTTAAAAGCCGTGACCTCTCCATCAGGACCTCACTTTCTCTTGTATACCCACTTACTACCAATGGCTTTGCAGCCAGCCGGTAGCTCAGTGACCTCGTATACATCCATAACACTTATGGACTCATACTCAGAGTCCATAGCGAATTGCAATAATTCTGCATCTTGATCTCCCACTGCTTTGGCGTAGGTCCAGGGGTCGACTACATCTTGTTCGTCGGCTGGGAGAAGATCCGAAGTCTCTCCCACGAACATGTATCAATCAGGTTGTCATATTGCCATGACATCACCTGACTTCTTATTTCCTCAAGCATATCGATTATGGGCTTCGATCTTGCATTGATGATGTGACTGTTGAAGCACTCTGAAATGTTGTCAATCATATCACACCTAGTTCCTATGGAGAGGAAAGCCTTACAAAACCTTCTCGGTTCTCTAGCCAGAAAATCATCATGTGCAGCCGGATCTACAACTTCTAAATCCTTCAATGCTTCTGTATACTGAGCAACATATGTAAGTTCTTCAAATCATGATTTTGAATGTTTTCTTCTGGTTGTTGTATACATGTCGAGCACAATTTCTATGCTCGGCATGAGGAGTCAGATCAACAATATCATTCAATAAACCCTGTAAAATTAATAATAATTATACTATTAGATTCAACAATAGCATTATAGTAAAGAGAAAAGTATTAAATGTTACCTTCTGTTGGTCACTCATAAATGTTCAGCCATTACCGTCTCCAATACCAAGTTCTTGAAAAAGAATTGTGAGGAACCAATTCAGTTTTCTTGATTCTCAACATCCACTACTGCCCACGGGACAGGGAACATCTTTATTAACTGTTGTAAGCAACTGACCTCCAACTAGGGGTGGGCAAACAATTCGGGTTCCCGCGCCCGTACCCATCCTGTTCGGGTCGGGAAAAATGGGTACGGGTACCCGTTACGAGCGTACCCGCAAAAAATCAAGCGGGTCGGGAATGGGAACGGGTTTTATTCTTAGATACCCGTTCCCGAACGGTACCCGCATTAATATACAATTTTTTTTACATGAGGTCCTCTTGCGTAGAGGTGGGCACGGGACCGGCGTGGGTACCCGTTTGCATGTTTTGTGCTAGCACTTTAGAGTGTGACTAAACAGCTTTTCCACGGTAATTTTAATTATAAGAATCTATGGTTTCATAGTTGATAATCATATGGTCGGTTTTATAATTATAATTTATGGTGAAACACCATTGGAACATAGTTTATAAAATAGATTATCTACTCCTATAGTCCTATTTAGTGGTTTAAATATATTGGTATTTTTTAATTTTAATTTATGTTTTTAAAATTTCATTTATTGGTATTTTTTAATTTTTATTTATGAATTTAAATATATTATAAATAAGTGGTAATATTTGCGGATAAACCCGTACTCGTACCGTATCCGCGTGGGTACCCGCTCTATGCGGGAACGGGAATGGATATTAAAATCAATTACCCGCAGGCGCGGGTATCCGCAAACGGGTACCTGCAGCGCGCGGATATTAAAATCAATTACCCGCAGACGCGGATATTAAAATCAATTACCCGCGCTGCGGGTACCCGTCCCGCGCCCACCCCTACCTCCAACACCCGCCTTCAAGAAGCATCCATCAAGGCCTATTATATTCCGACATCCTTCAAGTAACCCCTTCTTCAAAGAACTAAACCCCCACATACATGCACTTAAATCTGTCCATGTGCAAGCCGTAACTCAAACCTCGCCTTCGGGATCCACTCTATTTAGTTCGAAGAACATACAATTTGACTCGAGCTTTCTCTCTAGCTCGGTAAAGTTTTCCAATCACTTGTTTCCGTTGAGAACTTCTCAATCAACTCATCCTTCAAATCTCGGATCTGCAAATTGGGCCTTTGCCTGAACTTGTCCGAGAAACTCATCCGCTATGAATGTCGATGTTGCTTGTGCATTGTGCATATCTCTTGCACATGTATGCTCCTTGTCAACTAAGGTCTTGACAAGAATTTTCTTCTTAGCAGGATTTAAACTTGCATATATTTTCCATCCACATTCATCACTGCATTTTGCTCCAATTTGTTTTTTTGTTGGAGCGGATGAACTTAATCGGAAAACCATTGATCAAAGAATACTTTCGATGGCATCCTTGCACTCTTTTATATCAACAAAGCTCATACCAAGCTGGAACTTCAACCGTGCATGATCACATATGGGGTCATACTTTATCTTTTCTCGGTCTTTGTAGTAGCACCACTACTACTAGTAGATGCACTTGATACGAACCGAACTTCTTCATCACCTTCTAAGTATTATGAAGGTACTTCCAACCCCTTACCTTTATCACATATTTTTTCCATCTCACTGTTATTGATATTATTTTCAACCTCATCCTCTGTATCATCAGTGCTTCATCAATCATCTGCTTGATCTATATCTTCCTCCCATCTATCATCACCCTCCTCTGCTTTTGAATTTTCTACACCCTATGTACCTTGCTCAGAATCTATACCTTTACCCTCTACATTATCCTCCGCTCCATCTACATAGACATTAACATAACTCCTAACTTCAGATATCATTTCAAGCACCTCCTTATCATCCTTTATCTCCTTAAATTCTTCTGTCTTCTTATCCATAAAGTACATAGAATCCTAAGAGACATATCCTAACTTATCCACAAGTTCAACTAAATCTAAATATCCAAATCTGTCAGGATCAAAATTTCCAAATCTAGAATTTTGCCACCATTATACACTCCCTTATCTCCCACTTTAACATAGCTTCCTCCATGAAAATATATATAGTGAACATCTCTCTGTATTTTATAAAGAATCAAAGTCAATAGAAGCACAAAAAGAAGAAACAAAATAAATCATATAAAAAAGTATATATAGATCACCGCCAAGTGCACGGTTCCGCAATGGTCGAGAAACAACCGGAACTGGTCGACGCTGCCACATGGTTCGATTGCGGGATTATCGCGAAACACAGGTAACGGTGGAGGAGGAAAACACGCTGGTGATTAAGAGTAATGGGAAGAGGAAGAGAGATGAGGGGGAGGACGAAGGGTGCAAGTATGTATGCCTCGAGCGGTGGCCGCTGCAGAAGCTCGCGAGAAAGTTCTGGCTGCCGGAGAGATGCAACATCTCGGCGATCACCGCCAAGTGCGAGAATGGGGTGCTGACGGTGGCCGTTAAGAAGCTTTAGTCGGCGAAGCCCAAGTCGATCGAAGTTGCTATTTCTTGAAGTTGTGCTTAAAAATTTCTCCTTCAATTTAGGGCTTCTAAGTCCCAAATCGTTTGTTTTGTGTTGTATATCTAACGTGTAACAATTAATCCACCTTGGCAACTTACGTGGCAAAAACGACGTCGTTTAAGTGTATTTTTTCCAGCTTGGCATCCACGTCAGCAAAACGACGTTGTTTTGTATTTTGGGATGGCCACGTAGGCGTCCATGTCAGCATTCCGGTGGCCGGAAAAAATTGGGGGTCGGAGCGTATCTTAAATTGCAAGAAATTGAAACTTCGTGATTTAAGTGACCAAATTTTAAAAAGCGTGTTAAATTTGCAAATTTGGACAACTTTGTGTTTTTTTTTGCAAATACCCCTAAAATAAACAACCCCTGGATACCAAAATTAGCAGCATTGACATGACATCCAGAAAAATAAGGTACAAAACAGTGAAAATCAAGAATTAATATAAGTGTCCCATGGATGATGTAGCGAAAGGTGTGCGAATAAGCTAGGGATCCTCTATCCCATTATATATATCCTACTATATGTTCCATCGCTAGGGTGAGGACATGTGTCCTTTTAACTTAACCATACCAAACTTGAGTTAAATTTCATTTTTATATCATTTATAATATTGAAAGAAAGAAAAACAATTAATCTCATTTCCCAATTTCTTTTTTCTTCCCGCTAAATCCCTACCCCCCTCTTTCCCGACAGATCTTTCTCATGAAACCCATCCTCCTCTTCTTCCTTCAATCATCTTTTATTCTCTCAATATTTATTTTTGTTTGATTCTTGTTGAAATTGTTGACGGGCAGTGGAGAAGAACATTTTTGTGGTTGGCTGGCATGTATCATATACGAGAGAAATGGGCACTATTGTTTGGAAGAGATCATTTTTGTGCAAATATGAGTTCTACTCAACGAAGTGAGTCAATGAACAAAGTAATCAAAGATTATATTAGTTAGAAAAATGATTTGTCGGAGTTCTTCCACCACTTTGAGAGATTACCCAATCATCGCCGCTATAAAGAGTTGAGAGTAATGTTTCACACCGATCGAGTACGCCACCTGTTTCATTTCCGGTGCCAATTTTGATCATGCTGCAAGTACATATACTCAGAATATTTTTGAGTTATTCCAGGTAGAGTTTGGTAGATCTTACACATATAGCATAGAGATTCGTGGTGAAAAGGAAACAACTATTGGATATAATGTTTCATTTTTTGAAAGTAGCCGTTCACAGTGTGTTCTCTATGATTCAAAAGATGGTTCGGTATTTTGTGGTTGCAGAAAGTTTGAGTTTATTGGAATATTGTGCTCGCAGGTATTGAAAGTTCTAAATGAGAAAAGATTTGTGACAATCCCCGATCAATATATTAAGAAACGATGGACGAAAACTGCAAAAAGAGGAAATGTGAAAGTCCAATTTCAAGACATGAGCTGCATTGATCCAAAATAATTGATGAGTTGTTGTTCCAAAGAACTAAGTCATCTTAGTCGTCATTTGATTGCTAAAGAGGGCGAAAGTAAGAAGAAATATGAAATTGCCAAGGAGGGTCTTTTGAAGCTTTTAGAGCAAGTTGATGCAATTTCGGAGAACGGGGTTCAAGAGCATATAAATGGAACAATGAATAGTTTAACGATTGGATGCTCTGAAAATGCTAATCTAGTCGGCAAGATTGTTCGAGGGATAAAATCTAAACAAACAATCACGTACAACATGAGCAAAAGGCCGAAAAGTGGGCTTGAAAAAACTACAAACAAGAGAGCGAGGAAGTCAAGAAATAAGAGCCAGGAGTTTATTACTTCAAGTCAAGTTCAAGTAAATCATGAATCCCAACTTGTCTCGGTAGCACCATCAACACAAGCTGATAACTCGTCTTAGGTACTTTGGTTGATTTTCTGATTTTTACTATATTATATTTATTGCTTCTTATATTGTTACTTGATTAGTAATACAAGGTTAAAGACAATGAAAAATCAGTCTTGACTACTTCATCAACGGGAAATAATGTGGGCAGCTTCTCACAAGAGCTGCTGCATTCAGAGGTATAAGAACTTCAGTTGGAAATCTATCCATGATCAACACGGATGAAGATAAATAGAGAAAGCCAAGCTTAGCTGCAGTAGTATTAGTTAAGCTGTTTTGGATGTAGTATATGTAGCTCAAGACTTTTGATGTTTGGTTCTAATTTGATTAGTCTTCATGGTCTGGTGTGTTCTGGTTGTGCAGCTCAAGACTTTTGATGTATTCTGGTTGTACTAGCTCATTAGTTTTAAAGCCTTATTTAATTAGTTTACCATGGCAATATGCTAATTGTTTAATGTTGCTTTTGCTTTAGTGGTTGAAGTAATTCATTTATAGATTACCTTATCCAACATATCAGATATATGGTATACTTGTCAAAGCAAGAGCAGAAGAAGATGATGATCATCTATAGATAAGTGAAGGTAGTAGAATCAAGAAACACAATTTTACGAAAGGGTTTTCATTGAGTAATGAAAACGAACTCTTACAAATTACAACCAAATCTCCAATGGTCACCCATAGACAAAAACTCATTGCAGCCAACCACTGGTTTTACAGAGGAGTTCAAGAGGCCTCGTGCAACAGCTTTTTTTAGGAAAGTTATACAGAGGAATAAAACACGCAAACATACATCTCGAATCATGGAAGCCACTTCTCCCCATCACCGCATCAACTCAATTTCTACATAAACAATACGTCTCGAGCAGCAAGTTATCACATTTCCTTCAACCGAAGGGTACTTCTCTAGCGGCAAGGTATCATATCACCAAAATAAGGATTTTTAGAAATTTTAAAAATTCAAAAATTTGTCTCAACCAAAGAGAATAATCTCAACACTGAAAGCCAACTTCTCTGACTCACCGAGGTTGGCGCTCAGGCTTTAGTAGTCTTCGGAAGTAGTGCTCTAGCTATAGCTCCTCGTCGACGTTGTCGTTCGTCAAAATGAAAACGCGAATTTCCTGTTCTCCACTATAAACAACAAGAATCAAACATAAAGAGAGAAGAGTGGAGAGGGTTAGGATTCGAGAGGGAGTGGAGAGGATTGGGGTTCGAGAGATGGAATTCAGTCGGGTAGAGGGGTAGGGATTTTGAAATTGGGAAATGGGATTGATTGTTTTTTCTTTCAATATTATAAATGATATAAAAATAAAATTTAACTCAAGTTTGATGTGGTTAAATTGAAAGGGCACATGTCTTCATCTTAATGGTGTGACATGTAGTGGGATATATATAATGAAATACAGAGAATACGGGCTCTCACTTAATTATGAGTTTGTCTAAGTTATTAAAACTATTTACATTTTCGATGTACAACCTTCGTCAACATATACTTATTCTATTGTCGTGTGCTTTAATTGTTAGCTAAAAAGTTTGTCCATTCCAAATTATGAACCTTTTGGCACTTCGGAAACAATTATTTCCCATAACCAAGTCCCAGATTTCTACAGAAGAAATTTGTGTGTTAAATGCCAAGAGAACGAACAACTTTCATAGACGGAGATCATTCATTATGCCAGCATCAAGGGCGGGTTCAAAGCACGAACTACTACACCTTTCATATATACTAATTTGCTCCAACATACTTATATGTCAAAAGTAGCAATCCTAAAAAAAACATGGAGAAATATATGCCCTTCAGATGGAGACGTATTTCATAAACAATCATGATATATATATGCCTGCACTCCACAAGCAAAAAGAAAAAACAAGTAGTGCTTCAATTTCATATGGTAGACAACAACTATTACATCCCTACTTATGAAAACTCACAAGAAAGAAACAAAAAATAGCTTCAATTGTAAGAAATGTTCAGGTGTAAATTAAAACAGCCAGAGAGACACTGCAGCCTTCAGTTCCGACCAAGCGGCAAAGATCTGCAACTATATGTCTCCTTGAAACCCTTGTTATTTGATGAAGTGAAAAGGGAGGCATACACTTCCTTGGTTGCATTAGCAGGAGCTAAATCAGTCGCCTTGAACTTCTTACTCGACGCTTTAGCATTACTTTCTGACAAAGTAATGCCGTGTTTCTTCCCACTCAACCGCCCCACCTCCTCTCCATTCTTAACCTTCTTCGATTTCTTGCCATACCCTTTTTCAGCCCAAACCTTCTCCCACAGTTCCTTAACCTCATCTTCATTCCCATTTATAACAATTTTATCACTCTCCACAAACTCCTCGTGGCAAATCAAACACGATGAAGATTTCACCTCCTTAAAACCCTTGCCACTCAAAACATGCCCGCACCTCTTGATCGCAAAAAACTTATTCTTCCCGTTGAATTCGAGGCCCGTAATCGGGCACTGGAACTTCACCTCCCCAGCTTTCTTAGCTCCCGGAATCTCCGCAAGCTCAACCGGAATCATATCCTTTAAACCCTTGATATACCAAAACTGCGTAGGCATGTTTTTCTTCAACAAAGCTTCAACCAAAGCCTCTTTATTGAAAAAATTACCCAAATTATCGATAACCACCGGCTGCCTCAACGGCTCGTTCGACAAACTGCAATTTAACCACTTGGATAGCCGCATCTCATTCGGATCAACCTTATCGGGCTTCTTCACGGCGTACATATTCAGATAACAGTCCCGCGACTCCGCCCCGGTGGCGCCCCCATCGCCGCCGCCGCCGTGAAACCGAAGGTGGACGGTTAGGGTGGAGAAAGGGGTAATATGGTGGTTTTGCAATAAGGGAGTGGAATCGGAAAGTGGTTTTCCACTGAGAGTGAAGAAAAAGGAACTACGAGGGATCGGAGTTGTGGGGAAAAGGGAGGATTTCAGGTGGCGGAGGGTGAGGTTTGGGTTAGGGCTTCGGAGATTTAGGGCACGAGAAGGAATTCCGAGATCTGGAGATTGCCAGAAAATCTGGAGATTTTGCGATGTGGGTTTCATGACTGTCGGATTGGGGAAAACTGGAGAACGATCTGGAAGAAATTGAAAATTGATTTGAGATGGAAGATGAAAGCGGAAGAAGGGTATATGCAGTCTGCAGAGGATGCACGGAGAGGTAAATAATAGCGATGCCTTGCTTCGGTATTTATATATGGTATTCTATTTATTTTATGCAGGCACAAATAGTTCTAATGTTTGTTACTTTAAATGAATTAATGTTAATTTTTTTTAAAATTTAGTGATTCTCAATGTTCGCTAGGTTTGGATAAATATTTGCTAGTTTATAGTGTATTCACGGAATAAAAATTTTAGGGTTCAATTCATCTAATTTTTTAGATAAAACTTGAATTTTTTTTAAAAGATATTTTTTATAATTATAATTTATTTTCAAATATATATTTTTTTGAAAAGATAATAAAAAAAATTATTAAAAAATTAACTATTAGTACTAGTTTTAAGGATCAATTCATCCAATTTTTAAATTAATTTTTAATTATTTTTTCAAATATATTTTTTGAATTTTTTTTCCAAATTTTTTTTGTATTGAAAAAAATTTATTTAAATAAAAAAGTATGTAAATCTAGATTAAGTAATAATTTTACGTCTCACGGCGGAGGAGGGGAGCGCGATACAGCAGTTTGAGAAGGTGTTATGTTCTTCGAGGTTGAAGATGTCGTGAGAGAGGAGCCTCCCATTTCCAAGTCGTTCCAACTGCTCCTCACTGACATCGAAGAACATAATACCTTCCATAACCGTTGTGTTGACCCGCTTCATCTTTCACGTGAAACGCAAAATTATTAATTAATCTAGATTAACTTAAATAAAAAAATTTGATTCAAAAAATTGTTTGAGAAAATAGTTAAAAATTAGATGAATTGGTCCTTAAAATTATTCTTAGTTAATTTTTATTTTTAATTAATTTTTTCATATACCAAAAAAATTATTTGAAATAAAAAAAATTATTTGAAAAAATTAATTTTTTTGGAAAAAGATCATAATTTTAAAAATAATTTTTTTAAAAAAAAGTTAAAGTTTAATTTAAAAATAGGATGAATTAGTCTCTAAAACTTTTATTCCGTAAATACTCCTATGACTAATACTTGACTAACTTAAAATTTAACAGAATGACCAATTTATCCAAACTAGCAAACATTGAGGACCAATAAACTAGAAAAAAAATTATGGATCAATTCATCCAAACTAGCAAACATTGGGGACTATTTGTGCCAATTTGCCTTTATTTTAGTATGGATATGAAAAGATCCACTAATATCCAAATGTAGGAATAAAAAATACAGTATAAAATAAGTATTTTGACTAGGGATGACAATGAACCGGATTAGACCGGATCCTCCTTGATCCAGATCCAGATCCGAAATTTTTCACTTTGGTCCAAATATGGTCCAAATCCATTGGATCTAAAAAAACGAGATCCAGACCCAGATCTCTAAGATTCACAGGGTCTCGGGTCTAAACCCGGATCCTTATGCTTTTTTAATTAAAATTAACAAAATTCTAAATTAATTAAAATTTAGCTAAGTTAATTATTTCAAAGATAACACCATGATCTATAAAAATATAACTACTAATAAAAAAAAGTCAAAATATTATGATACTAGAAAAATATTACAATCATCTAAAAATATCATGATCTTCTTTCAAAAAAGAACTTCAAAAGTCGTGGACAATGGCTACTCAATTTGCTCCCTCTTTTTTATTTTTTAGACACTAATAAAGTATTTCAAGCTTGATAATAATGTAATGTAGTATTTAAAATATATTAATAACAATATAATATTTTAGATATAATAATAAAATAATATTTTAGTTATAAAATTATCGAATCTGGATCGAATTCGGATCTCAAAAGGCAAAGTCCAGATCTAGATTCATAATCTCTAAAATTGGTCCGGATCGGACCCGGATCCATTAAATCCAATTTTTTTAAGTTCCAAATCCGGAAAATGAATGCGGATCCACGAATGCGAATCGGGTCTAAGATCCACCGCCATCCCTAATTTTGACTAGAGAGAAATAATTTTTTTTCATATCCACCAATTTAATTGGATGTGAGATCACACACACATAATAATTAAATATATTATTAAATTATTTATTTCGGAAAAAAAATTTAGATATAAGTTATATACATATATATATATATATATATATATATATATATATATATATATATATATACATATAGATAAATATAGAGAAATGGATCAAAAGAGATCATAGATTCAAAAGAGATACGAGAACCAATCTCGTCCATCCATTTCTTTAATCTAATGTCATCCTTTTTTGCCCAATAGCCATTAAAAAAATATATCAAAAAGGAGAAATTCATCTCATTAAGGGTATAATTGTAATCTTTTCCCATTCTTTTCCCCATTTTCTCTCAAACGAAATGAACTATGCAGACAAACACACAAGGAAGTCGACTTCATTCGAAATGTGAATGAAGCAGCAAGAAGTCGATTATCAGTCACAGTTCTTTGGGTCGCTCCGACTTCTTTCTTGCTCGCCTGAATTCAGCCGGATTTCAGGCGTATTTTGTCGCCTGAATTATTAGTACGCACATCAGTTTCATTTATCCCCTTCTTTATGCTCGTTTTACATTTTGCAATCTTAGGTAAGAATTGGTTCTTGGATGGTTTAATCATTGCTTTCGTCTCATTCTTGGAATCTTGTATGGTATATCATTTCAGTTCGAATTGAAGTAGGTTCAACTAGGATTTATGCTGAATTTTAAAGATTTATGGATTGATTTTATTTGTCGAATTTGTTATAGATTAGGGTTTATGCTGAATTTCTGAGATTTATGAATAGATTCGATAGTCTTGTTTTGTTACGGATTCCGCTTCGATTTTTGGAAAATTCAAGAACAAGTATATTCGATTTCATTTTTTACGCAAAATAAATTTAATGCATATTGTTTTTAGTGTTTATCGCGTCATTGTTTACTATTCATGCATGTAAGAACCTGAATGGCTGAATCGTTACAGTCAAATGTTTCTCTTGATCCCGATGAGTCCATTTTCATTCCTCAATGCGAGCATGAATTAAAACCGTATGTTGGACGGAAATTTGATACGCTGGATCAGGCTGAAAGTTTTTATAGAGACTACGGAGGTTTGTGCGGCTTCGATATCCGTAAGTGGTCCATAAATTGGCATGGGGATGGATCTATCATGCGGATATATATGGTGTGCAGTAGAGAAGGGGATAAATTCATGGATGGTGATAATGTTGATTCCAAAAGAACAAAAGAGTTATGTTTATGTATGTATTTCGTCTTTGTATGCGTTAATTTTTCAACACTGAATCTCTAGATCATTTGTTATGTTGTATTCATGCACACGAAGGTTTATGTTTATGCATGTATTTCGTCAAATTTATGCATATGGTTTTTGGTACTCATGATCATGTTGGATCGTTTATTTTGGTTGTATTCCTTTTGTATTTATGCATTAACTTTTTTTTACCAACATTCATGAAATATTTCCCTTGTAAGCATAATTTTGCTAATGTAAGTGCTCTATTCGTGTTTTACTTTCCTATTTATGCATATAATAGTGTATTATTATGCATATCGTATGTCATTTTTTTGCATATCCCCTTTTTTATGTACCTGTGATTTTATATAGCTGCAAAACGCCCAATATATATATATGCATAAATTATCAGTTATATATGCATAACTTCTAATAGTTATATACCAAAACATGTGTTCCCCTACAATAGTTCTAATAGTCTATCAATAAAACACATAAGTACGGACATAACAAAAAACATTCTGTTCTCCAAACCATAAACTACACCACCAAACTTCTAACTGTCAAGCAATTCTTTCGCACATTCTTTAGAATTCAGCTCGTTCTCATCGAAATGACCAACAACCTCTTGTTCCATTGTCTCCTTCATTTTGTTTTCATTGAAGTTCACTATGTTCAAGCAGTAGCGCATCCTCAAAAGCTTGATCTGCTTCACACCTTTCCTTAAAAATTACGTGTCCAGTTGCTTTCGTCACCCTTGAATGTCTCCATATGCCTCATCAAATACACCCCTGCAAGAATTTTCACCCTTGCATATGAATCATGGTGTTCATGTATACCTATCTACAAATTTATGCATACACCAATAAAAAAAATCGAAAACCGGTAATCTCTACGCTTTTTTTGGCACGGCTCACGGTTCTTAATAAATAACAATTTCAAGCACACGACCTATTTGTTTCATGCATATAAGCAACTATATTATGCATACCAATCCTAATTCAACATTTCACTACTTAAAACATTGATGCATATAAATCAAGGTGTTTATGCATACCTATCTTCAACTTTATGCACACAACAATCAAAAAAATCGATGGTAACTATGCGTACACAAATTGACCGTAATCATGATTAATAAGGCTTATCAATTTCATGCTCACAACTTCTTAGTTTCGTGCATATAAGCACCAAGATTCATGCTTAGAACCCAAATCCATAAAAAAAAAAATATTGTATAAAAACATAATCCAAAGAAGATTTGGGAATATTACCTTCGTCCATGCTTTAGCTAATCTACCCCAATCCGCTTTGCTCTGTCGAATTCGTGAACTCCCTTTACAACGTTTGTTATTTGCCATTTCCACAATTTTTCGCATACAAGAAAAAAACCACACAATATGCATTTTTATTAAACATAGGTATAAGGAATCGAAATCAAAATAGCGGGGTGTGTGCATGAAATCAAAACCCATCATCGTGCGAAAAAACGCCCTAAATCTCAAACACATTAAACCCCAAAATCTTCCCAAAACCCTTACTCGCGCGAATGGACTTTCGAACGTATAAACCAAAATGAAACAACAAAATCTCGAAACAACATCTTAATCGATTAATGAGGGCCGAAAACTCTTGCAATTTCGCGTGGATTTTCAGAACCCAAATGATTCTCATTGTTGGGAGATGATTCAGTAGCATATGTGTTAGAAGATTTGAATGATCCCAAACCCTAATTTGATTGGTGAACCATTGAGTTGTAAAAGTAATGCCTTGTCTCCGAGAGTTTCGGACTCGGTAGACATTCTTTCACCATGGTTCGGGAACTCGGTTACGTCTACCGACTCTTCGATGAGCTATCGGCCTTTAGTACCATGGAGTGAAGACTCGGTAGTCTTTGGACTCGGCGGGAGAGCAAGCATACTAAGAGGTATTCATACTCGGTAGTCTTGGACTCGAGCGGAGCGAGCATACTTAAAGGAGTCGGTGGGCTGGACTCGAGCGATGCGTCATTCGAACTTAGAGTTGACCTTCGATGAGTTGGACTCGGTAGGAGTATACTATCGAACCAAGGTCGAACTTCGGGAATGGCCCGACAGTCTCATTGATTGTCAAGTGATCTTACTTGTTAAATCAGTATAGTCATACGAGGTACAGAGAAGTCAGCTTCAAATCTGCCTTGAAGTATGTGTGTCTCAACTGCTTTCTACACCTCGACCAATGACGAGCAACCCGGCTATCCTCATTCGATTAAAGTTTGCAAGTCAACTTATTTCCAAAAATAGAGGGAAAAGACTCTGCCAGATTTCTTTGAAAGAGCCGTTAGCTACCCAAAAGAGAGTGACACATGGATCATCGTCTCCAACGGATCTTTCCATGGCTCACCTCTATAAATAGAGGGAAGAATTCAAATCGAAGCTCACCTAGAAATCAACGAAGAACACTGTTGGTCCCGAGATCACGTTCAGGTGTAGGGGGGGTGGTGAATACACCTAAAAACCGATTTTCTCAACTTAAACACGAACAGTCCTTTTCGGGATGATGTCGATCTTGAACAAGTTCAGCCGGACCGAGATAAGCGTTACGAATCATATGGCAGAGTGATCCGACTCTTTTGAGATCCGCTAGGCGGCGAGAGTCGAAATTCGATATCTTTCAAATAGAGTTCAGTTGTGCGGAAAAGTGTAGGCCCAATTCAATTGAGTTAGGAAAAAGTTTTTATCAAAACAGTTTCAGTTGATCAGTGCAGTCTGTTAAGTTTGCTGAAACTCAGTTGAATGATTTAAAAGATGTTTTCAGTATGAACAGTAAGTCAATACAACAGTTAAAAACAGAACACAAGACACAGAGATTTTTAAAGTGGTTTGGACACAAAAATCCTACGTCCACTGTCCCGAATGATCAGGAAGCTATTTATTATACTGAGATAGTCTCAGTCGGTTTGTACATTTGGACAAACAACGATCTTGAGATTTATACTGAGCAAGTCTCAGTTTACAGGGTTATCAAACTAAGTGTTTGAAAAACTCTCCAACAGTGAAGGAGTCCTTTACAATAAGGATCAGTTCGAAAGTGAACTCCTTCGTCTAAGCTATGGATATATTCTATTGAGCTTAGGTAAGAGGGAGAGGGAACAAGGATGTGGCTTCTAGAACGATGAACAACTGAATATAACTTTGGGTTCGTGTATCGTCGTTTGGATACTAGAGGTTGTATAGTTCAGTTTAGCTTGGTTCCCTATGAGCAGAGTTGTAGTCTTTCGCCTGGGAGATTGCTTCTTCGAACTTATTGCGGAAGACTTAGGCTTTTTGAATTTGCTCGTTTGAATGCTGCGTGCGATCTTGGAGATGTGGCGATAGAGGTTCAGAATGTTGGACAAGTCTTGTGGACGGTACGGGCAAGTAGGCGATTCTGACTGCCTTGGTTCCTCAGTACCCTGGCCACTGATTTCGATTGACGGCTCTTTGGGTTGGGCGCTACTTCGAAAGCAGATTCGAGAAGGAGCTGAGCAAGATCAGCTGCCTTCGAAGTACCAGCCACCGTCAGCCCGGGACCAAGGATGCTGAGTGGAGGATCAGCGGTAGAAGTAGTGGCATCCTTGTCCGGTTGAGTTCCCTCATCAGGCTTCTCAGAGCCTGAATCACGGGGTGGGTCCTGACCATCAGGGGCAGACCCATCTGAGGGTGCGAGTCTTGAGACGGGGTTGTCCGTCGTTCGGCAATGCGAGCATGGCCGCCCTCGGGTCCTCGAGCGTGCCGAGGTCGGATGGCTCCGAGTAGCCCGATCTTCCCTCCGATCGGCAGCTCTTCCTCGTGAAGCTGCTCGCAGGAGTGGTGGATGATCAGTCGCTTCAGGTTGTGCCACTCCTGGAACCGTATAAGTATGTGAATCCTTGCCTGCCTAGCAAGTAGGACCAGATCAGAATGGCTGGCGATTTCAGGAATCACTTCAGCAATCTCTCGGGAGGCTCTGGATTTGAGAGCCGAGGCCTCCATCTGACGATTCGACTCCGAGGCTGTCTCCGAGTCCTCGACCTCAATTGGAGACGCTGTTTCTCGGCCGAGACGGGATGCTTTGGCTTGAGTGGAGGGACGTCCAAGGGGCTTTCCAAGGCCTGAACTTCTTCAGCCTGGACTTCTTCAGCTTGGATCCCTTGGTCCACTGTTTCTCCATGTTCAGTGGAGACGATCTTCTCCACTGATTGAGTCTTCTCAGAAGACTCTGGTTCGTCTCTCAGCTGTAGAGGTGGCTGAGTAATGATGGCCTCTGGTTCTGCCTCAGTTTCAGTAGGCACAACCTTCCTGACCTTCTTCAGCTTCTTGGTTGGTGCCTTAGGCGTGGATTTAGGTGGGGACCTCTTCTTCTTTGGCGTGGAGGTCTGCTGAGTCCCGACCTTAGGTGCAGCGGGCCCTGAGCCAATCTATTGAAGGGCCGCTGCCTTGTTCTGAAATTTGACTTTCTTCATGTTAAAATACTGCTTGTCGGTGAAGGTGACTTTGTCAGATGCGCAGAAATCCTCTATCATGACTGAGAGTTTCAGTCCGTATACGAGCTTTCCTTTGACGCTGAGCCGATTGGATGCCTTGTCAAATTTGGCTGATTGCGTCATGAACTCTCTGAGGAAAAACTCAATCCAGTTGATCTTGGCCCGATCATATATGGCCATCATCAGTTGCAGCTTGGGCCTTGACACTTGGTTAAAAGAGCCTGCTTGACTCGTCAGCAACTGAGTCACTATGTACGCCAATGCTCTATGCGAGGGAGCATTGCGTTCTTGGGAAAGGCGACTACAAAACTGCTGGCTTCTGCGAACTTAGTGAGGTACTCATCCATTAGATCGTCTTTATATGCAACGGTTGTGAGTCCCGTATTCGACGGATTAAAGCTTCTCACGAAGGGCTTCTCGAATAAACATCCGCTTCACTTCCATGTCGGTGCGTGAGGGATCACCCATTTGTATGGACGATGAATCTTCCTCTGATGTCTCCATCCACTGAATCAGAGTTCAGATAGATCTCTGCTACTTGTCGCGGGAGGAAGAAGGTCGGTCTCTTCGACAAGAATCCTTCCAAACCGGTCTCTCGGAGATCGTAGAAGATCTCCTCCATGAAATCTAGGTCGCACTCGTCAAACTCCATGGCCGGTTCGCACCCGGACACGATCCTTCTCGAGGATCTCTTGCATATCGGTAGGAGCCATAACCGCGTTTCTTCTCATTTTAATAATGTGCATACACGGTATAGGTCGATATCGATTAACATATAAGAGAAATAAAATCATACGATACTTAATAATCATTGAAGAATTACCAAGAGATTTTCGAAGATTTTTAAGAGAATTTTGAGTGAAGGTAATAAGTATCTAAGGAAATCTTGGGTACTTAAAGATATTTGCGAGATATGAAATGGCGGTTTCAAACATTTTGAACGAATATATATATCTTAGAGAAGATAAACGGTTAAAGATCAAGGGTTCGGTTTGAACGCGCTTTTTTGAGATGGACGGCTAGGATTAAGTTTTATAAAATGGGCAATGATCATATTATACGCCTAAGTCAAAAGCCTGATTGTAAATAGCTTAAGTAGTAACTTGATACGACATGCATTTAATGCGTGGCGAGCTCGACATGCTTGTACATAGAATGTCGTGTATTAAATGTGATCCGTTAAAATTAAATGACATTTCCTAAGGCATTGAATACGATGCTTGAATCTAATTCATAAATGCACGAGAATTGATCTATAGGCTGCTGAGTAGAGATACGCAAACTGTCGGTGAACATCGTAGTCGGTGATACCTCGTGTAGATGGTTGCTTTGAGTCTCTACGTGCGATTTTAGTCGATGCGAGAGTGAACATTCCCCCTTCACTGAATACTCCTCTCCCGAATCCTCTTACTTGGCGGAGTCGGTAGGGTCCAGCAGACCTAGCTCTACTAGCTTGGCTAGAGGCTTGGTCGATATATCGGCCCTTTGATGGTCGGTATGGATCTTCTCCATCCCGATATCCTTCTTTTCGACATGGTCACGAATGAAATGGTGTCGATGTCCACGTGCTTGCATCTCGTATGAAGTACGGGATTACGAGTGATTGTAATGGCAGTGCGTCGCGAGAAGATCGGCACTTCATTACGAATGACATCATAGTCGCGTAGCAGCATTGTCTCGGCTAAAGGATTTGGGCGCGGCAACTTCCGACAGCCATGTATTCGGCTTCGGTAGTGGACGTTGCTGCGAATGCTTGTTTCTTTGAGAACCATGAAATCGGCTTCTGCCGAGGAACCGACACGTTCCGGAAGTTGACTTACGGTCAATTCTACATCTCGCATAGTCGGCATCGAATAACTAGATTAGTTCAATATTATCATCGTTGGATACCATAAACCCATGTCGGGTGTTCCTCCGAGATAGCGAGAGAATCTTCTTTGCTTTGAGTCCATGTGACTCTGCTTAGGAGTCGATAGGGTCCGGCGGACCTAGCTCTGCGAAAGTTCTCCGAATCGGCTTCGGCTAGAGGCTTGGTCGATATATCGGCCCTTTGATGGTCGGTATGGATCTTCTCCATCCCGATATCCTTCTTTTCAACATGGTCACGAATGAAATGGTGTGTGATGTCCACGTGCTTGCATCTCGTATGAAGTACGGGATTACAGTGATTGGTTTGCCTGGATGTGCAGCCGAATTTCTTGATGAGGTCTCGAGTGTATTTGCCTTGATTGATAAACGTTCCCTTCTCGGATTGTATGACTTGAAATCCAAGGAAATAGTTCATCTCTCCCATCATTGATATCTCGAACTTGTCCTTCATCATTTTTTCAAGCTGGCGACACATGATGACGTTCTTCGAACCGAAGATGATGTAATCTACGTAGATGCGCACAAGTAAAATGTCGTCTTCCGGTCGAATGCTTGAATAATGTGCGGTCTCGTGTGCCCCTTCGAAAACCTTTACGAAGAAGAAACTCGGACAGGGGAATCGTACCAAGCCACGGGTGCTTGTTTTAACCCATACACAACCTTTACGAGTTTATAAACCTGATGTCCCTCGCTTGAAAGCCGGGGAGGTTGTTCTACATAGACTTCTTCTTCTAGTACGCCGTTCGGGAAAGCGAGACTTCACATCCATTTGATAGACTACGAATCTCGATATGTTGCGTAGGCTAGGAATAGTCTGATTGCCTCCAATCTTGCAACTGGAGCGAACGTTTCGTCGAAATCTATCCCTTCGGCTTGACGGTAGCCTTTTGCCACGAGTCTTGCTTTATTCCTTACTATGACGTTGTTTTCATCTCGCTTGTTCTTGAAGACCCATTTAGGTCCGATCACATGTTGATGTCGGGTGCACGTCACAAGCTCCCCAAACTTCGTTTCTCGTGGGCGATTCGGCTCCTCTGCATGGCTATGATCCGGTCGGCATCTTTCGGTGCATCCTCAGGCGGCGAGGTTCTTGGTAGACAAGAAGCGGGGAATATAAGGCGCTTTCTCCACGACGAGAATGCGGATCTTGTCTTTACGCTTCTTTGAAGGATCTCCAATAATTAGATCGAAGTGTGAGCCTCCAGCCACGATCTACGATGTTTCAACTCTTCATCGGAAATTTGTTCAACACGAGATAGTTGGTGAGTTAGGCATTTCGAGTTGTACTATTACGAGATTGAAGCAATTCGATTACAAGAGTGTGATCTCTTGAGTCGCCGAGGTTCGGGGGCATTTAGCTCGGGAACATCCTTAGTTCCCCACTGAATTATTATTCTCGGTAGAGGTCTCGGTTACCACTGGGGTTTCTTCATCGACTTGAGTTACACGGGATTGACTGCGTTCGGAGAGTCAATACGTTCAGCTACCTCGTTCTTTGGGCTGAGACTCGGTAGACTTGTCTTCGATTTCCTCATCCGAATCATCATCCCAACATAGCTGGATCTTTTCGACTTTATCTTTTAAGCTCGAGATCCTGTGGCCGCTCAGCTGATGTCCTCGGGTCGGGTTTAGAGTTTACGCTCCTATCTTCGGTTGCAAACTCATTAAAAACAACATGAGGGCTTTCCTCCACGCAAAGAGTCCGATAGTTGAAGACTCAAAAGCTTTGCTTGACCACGGGTATCCTAAGAACACTCCACGATCGACTTGCTATCAAAAGTATTCGGTGATCTTTCCCATTATTGTGGATAAAGCACGAACACCCAAAAATATGGAAA
Organism: Lavandula angustifolia; assembly: GCA_028984105.1. Lineage (NCBI taxonomy): Eukaryota > Viridiplantae > Streptophyta > Magnoliopsida > Lamiales > Lamiaceae > Lavandula > Lavandula angustifolia. The sequence goes on along the minus strand of CM054814.1, from coordinate 24,102,741 downwards.
TAAGATAGAGAGGGCTTCTTGCCGTTCCATAGTTCATATGGTATCTTCTTATCTTTGCTTTGTCGGTAGAGATCGGTTCGAGTATAACATGCGTATCGGTAGCTTACGCCTTTAGAATTTGGTTGGGAGTCCTAAGTCTGCGAGCAGGGTTCTTGCTGCTTCTTTGAGTGTGCGATTCTTCCTCTCAGCAACCCCATTTTGTTGAGGCTTGCGCGCGGCAGACGTCTCATGCTCTATGCCTTCTACTTTGCAGAACTCCTCCATCATAGAATTCAGGATCTCAGTTCCTCTGTCTGAACGTATCTTGATGATCTTGGTGTTCTTCTCGACACTGAGCCTTTTCAGAAGCCACGGTAACTCTGTTTTGATGTCAGCTTTATTGGCAATAAACATGACCCATGTGTAGCGCGAGTAGTCATCAACGACCACTAATGCATACTTCTTGCCTCTGATCATCACCGGAGAAACTGGACCGAACAAATCCATATGTAGCAGCTGAAGGATTCCATTAGTGGAAGGAGTTGGAACTGGCGGATTTTGATTCCTTGTTTGCTTTCCCTTCAGACATGGTTCACACTGAGTGTCTTTGTTGAATACTTCATTCGGTAGTCCTCTTGCTAGAGTGTTTGTAGCCAATTTGTTGAGCGTTTTGAAGTTGAGATGGTGAGTCTTACGTGCCCAAAGCTCACCCCGTTCTGTTGTCATTTTTCGCCAACAAACAAGCTTCAGGTTCAGCTGAGTTCCAGTCAGCTACATAGATATTCTTCTTATGCGAACCTGATAACACTGTTTTCCCTGTGGATTTATCAATAACATCACAGAAACCAGCGTAAAAAATCACTCTATTCGAGTTGTCAAAAAATTGACTAACGAGAGAAGGTTATCTTTGAAGTCCTTCAACATATGATACTCTTAGAAGCATTACGGTTCCAATGTTGAGTGTTCCATAGCCTTCTGGTGTAGCCTTTTTGCATTATCTCCAAACTCGATTACGGGTCCTTCTTCAATAGTATAATTCTTACGTAGGTCCTTTTGGTACGTCGTATGTCTTGAGCATCCACTATCCACATACCAAGGGTCCTTGTGCACTGCAAAATAGAATTATATTTAGGTACCCTTTATTTTGATTTTGGGTCCTTAGATGTTAGTTTTGGAAACCCATATACGTCTTACGACCTTGGTGGTCTCGGAACGGTTTCTTTCCACTTTTGTCAACGTATCGACCATTGGGTCGGTCAATGCTAACTACGAGGCTTTTCGGGTTTAGGAGTCTCGATCTTCGAGTGGGTGGATTTGCGACCTTTGCCTTTATGCACGACTTTCTTCTTTTTTTTTTTTCGACTCTTGGATCCTCTCATGACTATTGGATCATAGTAATATGACTCATACTAAGTTGGATGTGTTAGGCGTGTGGAGGTCCATCTTGATCGGCCCATTTTGCTTTCTTTGGTTCCCCGCTTGGCCGGCCCTGGGGTGATCTAGTGCTGATCTTCTTGTCAGAGTGCTGATGACTAGGATGAGGTGCCTTCATCTTTTGTTTGTTCTTGGCTAGGGGGTTCAGTATGTCTGCATTGATGGTCTCCCCTTGAACAAACCTATCAGCTAGCCGGTTTTCTGAGCGTACGGGGGCAGATGAGGAGGCTCCCTGGCTGAATCCAAGTCCCTCCTTGCAATGCTTGGGCTTGCTTGCTAGCATAGCCTCCAGCTTCTTTTCAGCGCCCATGTATCGCTCTGTCATCATGTTCCTCCAGACATCATCACTTTTCTTTAGCATTTCATGCTCGGTCTGAAGTCCTGACAACTCTTGCTTCATTAGACTCAGTTCAGTATTTTTTTGAGTCAAGTCTTTGGTCAAGATTGAGATCTGATCTTCTTGATCTTTGAGACTTGGCCATCGGAGAGTTTATCTCCTCCACGAGTCTCACACAAGTCTTTCGACTCGATAGCAACGACTCTCTCGAGAAAGTCTACGATTCTCTACTTTCGGGGGTATCTAATTCACGAAGAGTCTTCTTGCTCGTCGAGTAGTTCTTCATATGTAATCGCGACGTCCAGATTCTCGTCTGCACCTGAAAGAGTGTCGTTTGTGCAGTGTGAAGAGGAGTTAAATGGTTCATGAGAGTTTACCTCATCCTCTTCTCCTGCCATGAGGCACTTTTCAGTATCTTCTTCAGCTTCAAGCTTTAAGGCCATGAAAGCTGCTTCATCGTCAGATGAATCCATGAAGGAATCGACTTCATCTGAGTCGTCTGAGAGTTCACCAACAATGTATGCTTGTCTCTTCTTGATGAACTTCTCCCTTCTGGCTTTGCGTGCTGCTCGTTCAGTATTACTAAGCTAAGGACAATCATACTGATAGTGTCCTGGATTTTTGCGGTTATAGCAGGTGGTGACTCTTTCTTCCTTACTTTCCTTTGTCTTTTGAGTATGTCTTTGAGTCATCCTTTTTCCTGCATTCAGAAGTATGCGAGTCAGGAGTGCGCTTAGGCGTGCATTCAGACTTACCCTTGGATTCTCTGAGGGCTTTACTCACTTTTCTGCGCCTCTCCTTCTCCTTCTGATATTTTACGGCAAGCAGTACGTACGTCTTGGCTAGATTTCCTTCTTGTACATCAGTGAGTGAAGGTTCTACCTTGCTAGTCGCTGGAGCTACTGTGCTGACTGATGCTTTAAAAGCATGGTCGATTTGAATGTCAGCTTCAGCTTGCTGCTTCCTTTGAGGTAAGCCAAACTCGAATTCCTCTGCTTTAAGCTCTGAAAAGATATGGTCAGGGGTAACAATATCTAAATCAGAATGACGCAATAGAGTAGCAAAGGGAGTCCAGTGATCGTCTGGCAGTGCCCTCAAAATTTTGAGATTCATCTCTCGGTTGGAGAATGTCTTTCCCGGCCCGTTGATAGAGTTCATCGATCAGTAAATCGGCGTTGAGATCTTCAATGGTGTCACCAGGCATGAGGGACGGTCTTTCCGGCTTTTTGGAGTTCCGGTAGCGAGTTTATTTGCGTTGATCTTACGAGTCCCCGGGCTCGAGCGGTGCTTCAGAGCATCCCGAGTTCTCTCGCGGACTTGCGGTCATGAACTCTTACGAGATAGGAATCACTCGGGGTGGTTAGTATGGCGTTTACGGCGACGCGGTCTAAGTTTGAAGCTTCTTCTCCTGCGGGGTGAAGAGACTTATGTCCTTGGGGATCTTCTTCCCGATCACCATTCCACCTCCGTCTGCTTTGGATCCCGAGTTATGATGCTTATCGATCATTGGAATGATAGGCCCGTCCTCTAGAACGCTATCATCTTTGTCGTGGAGAGAGGTCGGATGTGCCTCCATTCGACCCGCCGTACACCATAGTTCTCTCACGAGAACATGGGTACCATCCCGATTCACGACATATCCGACATGATGTATGATGATATGAATGAAAAATGATATGCAGTGAAAACATTTTCCGGATCCGTTCAAGTAGACCAGTTTCAGAATAACAAGAGTCTTATAGAACTCCTGCTCTGATAACGATTGTTGGTCTCGAGATCACGTTCGGAGTGTAGAGGGGGGTGAATACGCTGAAAACCGATTTTCTCAACTTAAACATGAATAGTCCTTTTCGGGATGCTTGTCGTGCTTGAACAAGTTCGAGTGACCCAGGATAAGCTTGTTACGAATCGTGTGGCGAGTGAGTGACTCTCTGCGAGATCCGCTGGGCGGCGAGAGTCGAAATTCGGTATCTTACAAATAGAGTTCGGTGGTGCGGAAAAGTGTAGGCCCAATTCGGTTGAGTTAGGAAAACATTTTTATCAAAACGGTTTGATTGATCGGTGTAGTACGGCATTAAGTTTGCTTGAAACTCGGTTGAATGATTTAAAAGATGTTTTCGGTATGAACGATAAGTCAATGCAACGATTAAAAAGCGAGAACACAAGACACGAGAGATTTTTAAAGTGGTTCGGACACAAAAATCCCTACGTCTATTGTCCCGAATGATCAGGAAGCTATTTATTAAACTGAGATAGTCTCAGTCGGTTTGTACACTGGACAAACACTGATCTTAAGATTTATACTGAGCAAGTCTCAGTTTACAGGGTTATCAAACTAAGTGTTTGAAAAACTCTCCAACAGTGAAGGAGTCCTTTACAATAAGGATCAGTTCGAAAGTGAACTCCTTCGTCTAAGCTATGGATATATTCTATTGAGCTTAGGTTAGATGGATAGGGAACAAGGATGTGGCTTCTAGAACGACGAACAACTGAATATAGCTTTGGGTTCGTGTATCGTCGTTTAGATACTAGAGTTCGTGTATCGTCGTTCAGATACTAGAGGCTGTATAGTTCAGTTTAGCTTGGTTCCCTATGAGCGAGTTGTAGTCTTTTGCTAGGAGATTGCTTCTTCGAACTTCTTGCGGAAGACTTAGGCTTTTTTTTGAATTTGCTCGTTTGAATGCTCTGTGCGTTCTTGCATGCTCGTTGAGGTTCGTGAGCTTCAAATTTTGATTTATCCCTCTATTTATAGAGAAGAGATTAGGATAGATCCGTTGGAGGCGACGATCCTTTGTCTCTCTCTTTTGGGTAGCTAACGGCTCTTTTGAAGTATGGTGGCGGTGTCCTTTCCCTCCATTTACGGAAAGTTGATTGACTTGCGACTTTAGTAGATATAGGGTGCGTGTACGCTTGTCATTGGCGAGGGTTCAGAAAGTGGTTGAGACGGAGCGGACTTCAAGGAGATGCAAGGCGACTTCTCTCTTCCTCGTATTGACTCGTTGAAATGACTTCATAGATCCCGACGGTCGGAAGGCGTACGTATCGTCGCATTCTTGAGTCTAATCTCGATTCGATAGCATGCTCTGTTGAGTCGGCTCTGCGAAGATCAGCTCCGAGTATAGTGAACTACTCTACCGAGTTCGGTTCCGTTGACTCTTTTCGGTATCTTGTTCTGCTTTGAGTCGGGTATCATTTGAGTCTTCTACTTACAGTGTGTGAGGAAGATAATCCGTTGAGTGCACGAACCGGAGCGGAGGGTCTGCTGAGTGCGAAACCTTAGAGACAAAACAAATTACAATGTAAGGGTTCACCCATGAATATAGGGTTTTGGGATCTTCAAATCTTCACGAGACTCTTTCGGAGCACGGGGCTGCGAGTGTATGACAACACGAAAGGCGAATCATTTTCCATTATTTATCAATGTTGATGAGGATAGAATCATCACCCAACAAACACACACGGCGATTACGAGCAAATATCTACCGACTTAAGCTTTCCGCAAGATCTTGGAGAATTACTTCAAGCGAAAGGCGACATTCTTGCTCAAAAGGAACCAAGGCTGAATTAGATTCAAAGCCTCTAGTATCCAAGCGATTGAACACGAACCCGGAGAGATTATTCCTCATTTGTTAGGTCGCTCACAGAAGCCATTTTCTTGTTCCCTTCCCTCTAACCTTAAGCTCGGATTTGAACAAATCCATAGCTTAGATCAAAGGAGTTCATCCACTGACTTGTTCTTTATTATAAAGAACTTCTTCATAGTTGGAGAGTTTGTCAAACACTTTAGTTTGATCCTTGTGGCGAGACTTACTCGATATAATCTTCAAGACCGGTGTTTGTCCAATGCACAAACCGATCGAGACTAACTCGGTATAATAAAATGTTGGGATTTTGTATCTTGGAAGCACTTTTTATGCTTGTATACAATGTGTTTTTGTCCTTACCACTATTTTATTCTCCTATATGATAAATATATATATTTGCACATGTAATCCTTTATCTTGTACAAAAGTTAGATTTGTGTAGTGTATCGGGTATCACGAGAGACAACACAAATTGGTTGAGCTGACAAGATATAAATAATTATCACGGTGAGACAACTTCGAATAAGTTGTCGGTTTAAGCTGCCGATTTAGATAAGAATTGGCTTGTCTTAGTTTGCTTGTCTTTCTTGGTACAGAAGGCGGTGTATTGTCGGATCACGGTGCAATGTGTTCTCCTAATTGATCTTAGTGGAGAGCTGTTGGTCCCGAGTGAGTTCGGGTGTAGAGGGGGGGGTGAATACACACTGAATCCAAATTTCTCAACTTCGAACACGAACGGTCCTATTCGGGGAAGATGCCGTGCGAAATGATTCGGCGGACCGGACAAGCCCATTACGAATCGTGTTAAAGGATAAAAAGTCGACTCGGTGAGATGCGCTAGCCGGCTACTAGGTCGAGTCGGTATCGATCGGCAAGAGTTCGGTGCGCGGAATAGTGTAGGCCCAAATCGGTTTTTATGAGAAAACGTTTTAAGTCTCGGTTCGGTAGATAAGAAGTTCGATATGCTTGGGACGGTTAATTGATTTTAAATAAGATGTTCGGTATGCGCGGTAAAATCAATGTAACGATAAGTAAGCGACACGAGAGATTTTTAAAGTGGTTCGGATATCAACAACCGTGACGTCCGTTGTCCCGATAGATCGGGAGGCTATTTATTATGCTTGAGTTAGTCTCGGTCGGCTTGTGCGCGGGACAAAGCCGTGGCTTGGGGATTATCTTGAGCAAGTCCCGGTTTACAATACTATCAAACTTAAAGTGTTTGACAAACTTCTCCAACGGTGAAGGAGTCCTTATACAATAAGGATTGGGTTCAAAAGTGAACTCCTTTGTCTAAGCTATGGATATATCGGTTGAGCTTAGGGTTAGAGGGATGGGAACAAGAATGTAGCTTCTAGAGCGACGAGCGGTGAGGTTTAGCTATAAGTTCGTGTCATGTCAGCTTGGATACTAGATGCTTTATTCTCGGTTCGGCTTGGTTCCCTTATGAGCTTAGAGGTAGTCTTTCGCCGGAGATAACTCTTTCGATTCTTGCGGAAGACTTAGGCTTTTGGAATTCGCTCGTTTGAAAGTTCGTGTGTGTGTTCGTTTCTTCGTTAGCTCGTGAACTCTCTTTTTTTGTGTGTTTCAAATCTTGAATGATCCCTCTATTTATAGAGAAGAGATTGAGAAAGATACGTTGGAGACGATCTTCTTCTCTCTCTCTCTTTTTGGTAGCAAACGGCTCTTTTGGCGTAGGTAACAGTGCCTTTTCCTCTGTTTAGGAAAGTGTTGACTTGCGGCTTTAGTAGGTAGGATGACACGTGTATGTTTGTTATTTGTCAAGGCGGATAGAGCGGTTGAGGCGGCGCATAGACTTGAGACAGGCGAAGCGACTTCTCTCATCTCGTATATGGCAATGCTGATTGTCTTTCAAAAGATTCTTACGATCCCGAAGACTATCTGCCCGATCTTGAGTCGACCTTGTATTAAGTAGATGGACAGCGAGATAAGTCTGTCGAAGATCGGCTACGAGTCCGGTGAACTACTCTGCGAGTTCGGTTCGATCGACTCTCTCGATATCTTGCTCTGTTGAGTCCGGTATCGTTGAGTCTTCTTTGCCCGGTGTTGAGGCAAATAAGCTGCGGCGCCTTGACCGGAGCGAGTGTCTGCCGAGTCTCAAACCTCGAGACAAACAACATATACAACGGAATGGTTCACCATCGAGATAGGGTTTTGGGATCTTCAAATCTTCTCAACATTTCGAGTACATAGGCTACGAGCTTGGTTCGGTATAGAAGATAGAATCATTTCCCATGGTGAAGCGATCTTGAGGATAGAATCATCACCCGACAATTTCCCCTATTTGATGATGCCAAAACCTATCATCTATACTAACACTAAACGAGACGAAACAAATCTCCTTACAATTTTACAAGTAAGATCGGAGGAGATGTTCCATCGGATTCTAGACTGCTTGAAAAACGGGGCAAAAATAATTTCCCCCATTACATAAAAGCAATACTAGCGAGAATCTAACAAAGCGATAAGCGACAAGTAATAAAGAAAGTGAGTGTGTGTAAGTAATCACTTTAGTGATTCGAGTGTTAAAGCATAAGACAAACACGGCTATTTAGACAACAAGTTGTTGTCGAGGCTAAAAAAGAAGATTTGTATATATAAGAGTGATTCACTTTAGTACATTACAAATCTTGCTAGACTATGAAGAGAGAATACTAAGACTATGGGCGCCTAAACTGCTGAATCCGGTCCATGAATCCTTGCGGTTGTGTCTCGGGGCGGTGGCACACCATACATTCGGTGCGTGGTCTTTCTCGGCTTCAAGTATTCCGCGAAGTCGGTTTGGGTTATCATCATGTAAGAATCTTTGATCGGCGGCGTCCTTCACTTCGGCTTCAATAGTCGCAACATGAATTGAGTCATCCATTCTTCTTGGAGGTGGAATGATTAAGGTCCGGGAATGCGAATCTCTTTCCCTTACGAAATGGCATTATACAAGAGGATGTAGAGATCCGCTTCGATGAAGCATCATCCATTCGGCATAAGCTTGACTTTCAGACTTGTTCGGCCGAATCTCCCGGAAATAATAGCGTTTGATGAACTCGATCTTGAATTTTTCCCATCTCCGAGTGAATTGAGCCGGCATCCACTCGTCCGTTTTTGGCCATGCAGCGAGATTTCGGATCGGTGGCCTTCTTTACGAACTTCTGTAACGATAGGGAATATCGGCTTTAGCGGGAGTTACGTGCTGGCTTCTTCCTCGGTGCGCTTCCTTAGAGCTTCCCGAGATCAACTAAGTGGATTCTATTTCTTGTAGCCTCGATCTGTCTCGCCTCTTCGCCTCTCATATAAGTACTCGTCCATACGGGCGAATATGGCTTCGGTCTCATCATCTAGCTCTTTAGGTTTTTGGGAGGCATCTTCGAGTCGGCGGGGGTACTTGATTTTTCTTTCGATGTACCACCTTTCCCGGTACTCTGCTTTCCTTACTGCTCCTTCTCCTTTTCCCCGTCCTCATCGTCTTCGATCCACGAGCTTCCTTGGATGTAGCACTGGCGGAGCTTTCTTCCTCCTACTGCTTGGAGCTTTAGATTTTCTTTTCACGGGCTTAGGCTTAGGCTTGTTTGCGGCTTCTACTTGGCAATCTCCCTTCCCGACTTTTCATCGGCGTAATCTGAGCCTCCTCTTGGTTGAGATGTATCGTTTCATTTTCTTTCTTTGGAGGGGTCGGGAGTTTTCAATATCTTTTGCCTTTGCCACTGAGCAGGTGGAGGGAGAGGTGTTTCCTCTTCATACGAATCTTGGCCGACCTCCTCACCCATACTACTGCGACTTCCTTAATGATATCGGTGGGAGTCGAGTCGCATGAGCGGCTTAGGTTCTCGAGCCGCTTGGGCCGGTCTCGGTTGTGCTCGTAGGCTGGGAAACCACAGGCCTCACCCATTTCGATCCGAGTCTTCTTCGAGTTCTTTGTACCACTTAGATTTTCGGTTTTGGTGGGGGTCGGCTTCTCGGTACTCTTCTTCTTCAGGTACTCTCCTCTTTTCTTTCCTTCTCTTTTCCTTCCCCCTTTTTGGCATCATCGGTTGCAGCCGGGGTTGGGATGAGTCTCGACCTTTCCGGACTTTTGTAAGAGGTTGACGGATCATCAAGGCGATCATTGATCTTAGTCGGATCCTCATGCGGCTCGTTCCTCTCGGTTGCAAGATCTACCTTGTACTGCGGGTGTGAGAGGTCGGTCGCTTCCTTGAACTCTTTCGGCCTTTCGGAGATCTTATCTTCCACGACCAAGCTGAATGTTTTCAAGTTTGATTTACGTGGCAGGGCTTGTTCGGCGAAGGACTCGAGAATGAGTAGACAAAGATGCCTTGGGCTTGCAGAAGGCTGAGCTTGTCCTTCTGGAAGATCTGGCGATCATCAAATTTCGTCTGTGGCTGGGAGCCGGGGCTTGAGTGACAATGGCGAGAGACATCGGGGCGGGCGGTTGGGGCATAGAGGATTTGGCCCACGAGCTCGGTAGCGGTGGCTTCAGGCCGGTCTTCTTCCACACGTTGTGGGCTTGCCTTGGCGAGGCATGGTTACGAGTGCCTTGGCTTTTAATAGCCCTCGCCACATACTTGGAACGTCGACGATGCGGGCTGGGCGCTACCTCGAATGCGGACTCCAACAAGAGTGGCGGGCTCTGTGGATGTTGAGGTACCGGCCAGTCGACTTCGTAGGTCCAAGGATGCGGCGGACGGCGAGCTTCTTGAGTATGTTTATCCTTGTCACGGGGATTTCCCTCGTCGGGCTTTCTGGGCTTGAATCACTTTGGGTGGGTCGTCATGGTCCGACCCGTCGGGGTCTTGGGCACGAGGCGGAGTTGTCGATCATGTACCATTGCCGGCATTGCGGCCCTCCAAATTTTCCATTGGTGAGGTCTTCGGGCTCGAATAGCCTATTTGTTCCCTCGATCTCGGTTCTTCTTCATGAAGGCTGCGACGGGAAAAGTGGAGAACTAGGCGTTGTAGACGAGGCCACTCGATGTCGCGGCAACATGTGGAGCCTTGCGGTTTGGCAATAAGCATCGGATCGGAGTAGTCGGCAAGCTCCGGAATCGGTTAAAGAATTTCTCGGGATGCTCTGGATAGAATCAACGATGCTTCCATCTTGATTGTTTCTTCTTGAGGCCGTCTCGGGATTCCAAGTCGATTGGAGACGTCGATGTTCGGCGGGTGGCATCTGGCGAGTGGAGGAAGCGTGAGGGAGGGGCATGTCAGGCGTTGAATTTCTTCAACTGTCGGCTTGATAGCCTCCCCTTGTTCCATCTCTATTGGTTCTTCGGTGGAGACTCCCTTCTCCGGCGATTGAGTCTTCTCGAGAAGACTCGGCTCATCTATTAGCCGCCAAAGGATTTGAATAGGTTCTTGAGTAGCCCGTTCGGCGGGAGTTTCGGGAGATACCTCGGGTTCGGCGGCGCGTGCGGGATGGCTTTCTTCAGTTTCTTAGCCGGTTGCCTTAGATATTTTCTTTGGAGGTGTTCTCTTCTTCGAAGGTGCGGCCTGTCTTGAGGCTTAGTCGGTTGAGCTTGGGGACGACCCTATCTGTCTGAAGGACCTTTTTCACATTGAAGTACTCTTTATCATCAAAGGTGACTTGGTTTGAACCACGGTGGTCTTCAATCATTGCGAGAGCTTCGGCCCATTACGGTTAATTTCCCCTTTGCACTCGGGATGCGTGTTGACTTGTCAAACTTGGCCGCTTGGATCATGAATTCTCGGATGAAGAAATGTCGTCCGAGTTGATCTTAGCGCCCGTCGTATATCGCCGTCATTAGTTGGATCTTAGGTCGGGAGACCTGGTCGAATGAGCCGGCTTGGCTTATCGGCGGTGAGTGACAATGTAAGCCAGGCTCACGTATTGTGGTAGCATGGCGTTCTTGGGAAGCGGCTCGAAGGTTGTTGGCTTTCCGCGAGAATATGGATAGGTACTCGTCTGCGAGTCGTCATTGTAGCCTACGGTGCTTTGATTCCTTGGGATGGCAAGTGAAGCTGTTCTTGGTGCTTCCTTGATAGATATACGTTTCGGCGGTTGGGAAGCATTGTTGATGGAGTAAGTTACGAACCTCCCAATGATGTCTCCCGGAGATGGAGTCCGGGTTGAGGTATATTTCGGCCACTGTCGAGGAAGGAAGAACGTTGGCTTCCTCGAAAGAAACTTCTCCCAGGCCAGGACTCCGTAGAGATGCGAAGATCTCATCCTATGTAGTCTAGGTCGCACGCGTCGAATTCCATGGTGGTTCGCACCCGGACACGGCCTTTTGCAAGAATGTCCTCCATGTTATGAGGGGCATCTACGATTATGTTCGCCGTAGTACATTACATAAGAATCTTATCGATGCTCGAGTTTAGATACGACGGTTTATATATATTGATGCGAAGAAACGGAGAATACGATACCAGTTCTAATAAGCATACCAATAAAATCGAGATAAGATATGAAGATGAAGTTGTAAGTAAGGATTGCTTTTGCAAATCTCGGATTTTTCGGACTTGAAAGATTTGAAGTATGCTAATGGCGGTTTGAGAAGATATGATCAAATATATATATCAAACGTGAAGATGAGCAGTTATTTGATCAAAGGTTGAGTTTAAGGCTGCTTTATAGAATGGACGGTCAAGATTAGAAGATATATTATAGGTAATGATCGCATATGCCGCCTAAGTCAAAGCCGGTTGTAAAAATAGCCTAAGTAATAGGCTTGTAAAAGACATGTCATTAAATGCGCGCGAGTTCGGCAAGCTTATGTATGGAATGCCGTGCATTAAATGAAATCCGTTAATAATAAAGACAAACCAAGAGATATTAATATCATCTTTGAATCTTTGCCATAAATGCAAGATTTTGTAATATAAATTACTACTTTGTGTAGAGATACGCAAGCTTTGTCGGTGAACATAGTAGTCGGTGATACCTCGTGTAGATGGTTTACGAATCTCTATGTGCGGATACATTCGATGCGAAAGTGAACATTCTCCCCTTCTTGAAATGGTCCTCTCCAGAAACCTTTTTTCATTGGTGGGGTCGGTGGGGTCAGCCGGAGACATAGCTCTTCGAAAGTTCTGCGAATGCGGATTCGGCTAGAGGCTTGGTCGGTATGTGCCCCGTTGCTTGTCGGTATGGATCTTTTCCATCCCGATATCCTTCTTTTCGACATGGTCGCGAATGAAGTGATGTCGTGTCCACGTGCTTGCATCTCGTGTGTAGAACGGGATTACGAGTGATTGCAATGGCATCTGGTGCTATCGCGAGAAGATCGGCACTTCATTCCGGAATGGCGTCGTAGTCTCTCGATTCTTTGTCTCGGCCAAAGGATTTGGGCGCGACAACTTCCGGCAGCCATGTATTCGGCTTGAATAGTCGACGTAGCTGCGAGTCTTGTTTCTTTGAAAACCATGAGATCGGCTTTGCGCCAAGGAGCCCGACATGTTCACGAAGTTGATTTTCGGTCGATTCTACATCTGCATAGTCGGCATCGGAATAGCCGGTTAGTTGAATATTATCATCGGTTGGATACCATAAACCCGTGTCGGGTGTTCCTCGGAGATAGCGGAGAATCTTCTTTCTTTGAGTCCATATGGCTGCGCTTCGGATTCGCGAGAAATCGAGCACGGAACACCTACGGCGATAAGTTATGTCGGGACGAGTAGCTATTAAATATAATAATGAACCAATTATAGCACGATATTCGGTTTGGTCTCTTGATACTCCCTCTTTATCAAGATCTATCTTCATATTCGTATTCATCGGGATCTTGATAGATTTGCCGGATGTGCGGCCGAATCTTTTGATGAGGTCTCGAGTGTATTTGCCTTGGTTGATGAACGTTCCCTTTTGGAGTTAGCTTGACTTGAAAACCAAGGGAAGTAGTTCATTTCTCCCATCATTGACATCTCGAACTTATCCTTCATCATCTTTTCAAATTGTTGACACATGATGACATTCTTTGATCCGAATATGATGTCGTCCACGTAGATCTGCACAAGTAATAAGTCTTCTTCCGGTCGAATCTTTGAATAGAGTGCGGTCTCATTGTGCCTTCTCGAAAACCTTTCCGAAGAAGAAACTTCCCGAGACGAGGTATCGTACCAAGCCACAGGTGCTTGTTTTAACCCATCTGAGCCTTTACGAGTGCGCCATGCTTGATGTCCTGTTTGAGCCGGGTGGTTGTTCCACATAGACTTCTTCTTTCGTGCCGCCGTTCGGGAACGCAGACTTCACATTCATTTGACAAACTCCGAATCTTTGATGTGTTGCGTAGGCTAGGAATAGTCTAATTGCCTCCAATCTTGCAACTGGAGCGAAGGTTTCATCGAAATCTATTCCTTCAGCATGAACAACCAAGGATATGGAAATAAGATAGAGAAGGCTTCCTGCCGTTCCATAGTTCATATGGTGTCCTCTTATGCTGCTTTGTCGGTAGAGATCTATTCCGAGTGTAACACGCGGTATCCGTTATACGCTTCGCCCGAATTTGGATGGGAGTCACGAATCTGCCGAGTAGAGTTCTAGCTTGCTTCTTTGAGAGTTATGTTCTTTCGTTCGGCCAACTCCCGTTTCTTTGAGTGTGCGGGCGGCCCGATGTCTCATGCTCTATTCCTTCTGCTTCGCAAAACTCCTCTACCAAGGAATTAAGGAACTCAGTTCCTCTGTTTGAACGTATTTTTCTGATCTTGGTGTTCTTCTCGACACTGAGCCTTTTCAGAAGCGTTGGTAACTCTGTTTGGCGTCGGACTTGTTGTGCGATGAATATGACCCGTGTGTAGCGCGAGTAGTCATCTATGACCACTAATGCATATTTCCCGCCTCGATCGTCGTCTGGGGGGGCCCGGGCCCGAACAAATCCATATGTAGCGTTGAAGGATTCCATCGGTGGAAGGAGATGGAGGCAGTTGGATTTTGATTCTTTGTTTGCTTTCCCTTCGAGACATGCTTCACCTGGAGTGTCTTTCTTTGAATATTTTATTCGGCGGTCCCCTTGCTAGAGTGTCTCTTGCTAGTTTGTTGAGCGTCTTGAAGTTGAGATGGTTGAGTCTTCTATGCCATAGCCACCCCGTTCGATTATCATTCTTTGCCAGCGAGACAAGCTTCGGGTTGGATTTGAGTTCCGATCGGCCAACATATATGTTCTTCTACTTTGCGAACCTCGATAACACTTTGTTTTTCCCTGTAGATTTATCAATAACATCACGAAACCAGACGTCAAATACCACTCTATTTGAGTTATCACAAAATTGACTAACGAGAGAGAAGGTTATCTTTGAAGTCCTTCAACATATGATACTCTTGGAACTTTGGCGAGTTCTAATGCTTTGAGTGTTCCATATCCTCTAGTATAGCCTTTTGCATTGTCTCCGAACTCAGTCAGGTCCTTCTTCGGTGATATAATTCTTGATAGACTCCTTTGGTATGTCATATGTCTTGAGCATCCGCTGTCCACATACCGTGGGTCTCTGCCCTCTGCAAAATAGAATTAGATTCGGGTACCCTTTATTTTTGATTTTGGGTCCTTAGGTGTTAGTTTTAATAACCCAAATACGTCTAACAACCCTGGTGGTTTTCGGACATCTTCTTTCCACTAGAGTCAACATATCGACCCTTTGGGCCGGTCATTGGTGACTTCGAGGCTTCGAGGTTCGGGAGTCCTAATCTTCGAGTGGTGGGGTCTGCCGACCTTTGCCTTACGTGCGGCTTTACTGTTTCTTCGACTTTTGGAACCTCTTCGACTATAGGATCATAATAATATGACCCATGCTGAGGTTTGGATGTGTCGGCTTTGGAGGTCCATCTTGATCGGCCCCAATTTTGATTTCTTTGGTTCCCCCTTGGTCGGCCCGGGGTACTTTGGCTTTGATCTTGTTGTCGAATCTTTGCTTGAGTAGGATGAGGTGCTTTCATCTTTTGTTTGTTCTTTGCGAGGGGTTCGGTATATCGGCATTGATGGTCTTTCCTCGAACAAACCTATCGGCCAAGCCGTCCTTACGAGTGTCTTGGGGGCGGGACGAGGAAGCTCCTTGGGCTGAATCCAAGTCCTTCCTTGCGGTGCTTTGGCTTGTTGCTTGCTAGCATAGCCTCCAATTTCTTTTCGGCGCCCGTGTACCTCTCGGTCATCGGGTTCCTCCAGACATCATCACTTTTCTTGGTTGCATCATGTTCGGTGCGAAGTCAGGCGGTTTTTGCTTGACGGACTTCGGTTCGGTATCTTTACGAGTCAAGTCATTGAGTCAAGCGAAATCCGATCTTCTTGATCTTGAGACTTGGCCATCGAGGAGTTTATCTCCTCACCGAGTCTCACCACAAGTCCTTCGGCCTCGGTAGTAACTGACTCTCTACGAGAAAGTCTCGATTCTCCACTTTCGGGGTATCCAACTCTGAAGAGTCTTTTTGCGAGCTCTTGAGACTCATTTGAATTTGTTCATCTAGTAGATCTTCATATGCGGTTGTGATGTCCAAATTCCCATTTGCACTGAAACAATGTCGTGTGTGCGATGTGAAGAGGAGTTGGTCGGGTTCGTGAGAATTTACCTTATCCTCTTCGCTTTGCCATCATGCGCATTTCGGTCGATTCATACGCTTCTATGCTCTAAGGCCATGAAGGTTGCTTCATCGTCGAGATGAATCCATAAAGAGTCGACCTCTTAGAGTCGTCCGAGATTTCGCCAGACTATGTAGGATTGTCTTTTAAGGGCGAATTTCTCTCTCCTTGCCCTTACGTCTTTGCGCGTTCGGCACTGCCGAGCTCGGGACGATCATATTGATAATGTCCCGGCTTTTTGCGGTTGTAGCAAGTGATGACTTTTTCTTCTTTGGTTGCACTATCCCTTGAGGGTCTTTGAGTCAATCTTTCTTTACGCATTCGGAAGATTGTGAGTCGGGGAGAGCATTTTGGTGTATATTCGACTTACCTTTTTGTGTCTCGGTACGCTTTAGTCGGCCTTCTATGCCTCTCTTTCTCCTTCGATACTTTACTGAGCTGGCGCATACTACGGCCGAGACTTCCTTCTTGTAGATCATTGAGTGAAGGCTGAGTCTTACTCGTCGTCTTGCTCGTCACGGAGATCTTTGTCTTGGCTGCTTTGAAAGCATGGTTGATCTTTGTGTCGGCTTCGAGCTCTCGGCTTTCTTTGAGGTGCGTCGAACTCGAACTCCTGCACTTTGTAATTACGAAAGATATGGTCGGGAGAGACAACATCTAAATCGAGATGTCGCAATAGAGTGGCAAAAGGTGTCCGGGTGTCCGTCCGGCGGTGCCCTCGGTATCTTTAGATTCATTTCTCGGTTCTTGAATGTCTTTCCCGGCCCGTTGATTGAGTTCATCGGTTGGTAAATCGGCGTTCGATCTTCGATTTTGTCACTGGGCATGAGAGACAAGCTTTCCGGCTTTTTGGAGTTCTAGCGCTAGTTTATTCGCTTTAATCTTCCGAGTCCCTCGACTCGGTAACGCTAGAGCATCCCGAGTTCTTTAGCGGTTTTGCATTCTCGAACCTTTGCCAAGATAAGAATCGCTAAGAGTGGTTAGTATGGCGTTCTCGGTGACTCGGTCTACGATTGTTAAGCTTCTTCTCTTCGGGGTGAAGAGACTTACTCGTCTTTAGGGATCTTCTTCCCGGGCCACCATTCCTCCCTCCTTCGGCTTGAGTTACAACACTATCGATCATGGGAGCGATAGGTCCGTCTTCAAGCACCGGTCATCTTGTCGTGGAGGGATGTCGAGATGTGCTTCCATTTTGACTTCGCCACACTCCATAATTCTCCACCGAGAACATGGGTACCATTCTTATACACGACATATCGGCCGTGAAGAATAATGATATGAATGTAGAGTGATATGCGATGAAAAATGTTTTCCCTCCGGATCCGTTCGAATAGACCGGTCTCAAAGTGACAAGAGTCTTAAGGAACTCCGCTCGATACCAATTGTTGGTGCCGAGAGTGAGTTCGGGTGTAGAGGGGGGGTGAATACACACGAACCCAAATTTCTCAACTCGAACACGAGCAGTCCTATTCGGGAAGATGCCGTGCTTGAAATGATTCGGCGGACACGGATAGTGTTATGAATCGTGTTAAAGGATAAAAGTCGACTCGGTGAGATACGCTAGCCGACTAGGTCGAGAATTCGGTATCGATCGGCCAAGAGTTCGGTCCGCGAATAGTGTAGGCCCGGAATCGGTTTTTATGAGAAAACATTTTAAGTCTCGGTTCGGTAGATAAGAAGTTCGGTTATGCGAGACAGTTAATTGATTTTAAATAAGATGTTCGGTATGCACGGTAAAATCAATGTAACAGTAAGTAAGCGACACGAGATTTTTAAAGTGGTTCGGATATCAACAATCCTACGTCCGCTGTCTGATAGATCGGGAGGCTATTTATTATGCGGAGTTAGTCTCGGTCGGCTTGTGCGCGGGGACAAAGCCGTGGCTTGGGGATTATCTTGAGCAAGTCCCGGTTTACAATACTATCAAACTTAAAGTGTTTGACAAACTTCTCGCAGGTGAAGGAGTCCTTATACAATAAGGATTGGGTTCAAAAGTGAACTCCTTCGTCTAAGCTATGGATATATCGGTTGAGCTTAGGGTTAGAGGGATGGGAACAAGAATGTAGCTTCTAGAGCGACGAGCGAGTGAGGTTTAGCTATAAGTTCGTGTCACGTCGCTTGGATACTAGATGCTTTATTGTCGGTTCGGCTTGGTTCCCTTATGAGCTTAGAGGTAGTCTTTCGCCGGGAGATAACTCTTTTTCGATTCTTGCGGAAGACTTAGGCTTTTGGAATTCGCTCGTTTGAAAGTTCGTGTGTGTGTTCGTTTCTTCGTTAGCTCGTGAACTCTCTTTTTTTGTGTGTTTCAAATCTTGAATGATCCCTCTATTTATAGAGAAGAGATTGAGAAAGATCCGTTGGAGACGATCTTCTTCTCTCTCTCTCTCTTTTTGGTAGCAAACGGCTCTTTTTGGCGTAGTTAACGGTGCCTTTTCCTCCTTTTTAGGAAAGTGTTGACTTGCGGCTTTAGTAGGTAGGATGACACGTGTATGTTTGTCATTTGTCGAGGCGGATAGAGCGGTTGAGGCAGCACGGACTTCGAGACAAGGCGAAGGCGACTTCTCTCATCCTCGTATATGACAATGCGGTTGTCTTTCAAAAGATTCCCGGCAGCCCCGAAGACTATCTCGCCGATCTTTGAGTCGACCTTGTATTCGGTAGATAGACAGTGAGATAAGTCTGCGAAGATCGGCTACGAGTCCGGTGAACTACTCTGCTGAGTTCGGTTCGTGACTCTCTCGGATATCTTTGCTCTGCCGAGTCCGATGTATCATCGAGTCTTCTACACCGGTGCCGAGGCGGAATAAGCTGCGAGCGCCTTGACCGGAGCAGAGTGTCTACCGAGTCCCAAACCTCGAGACAAACAACATATACAACGGAATGGTTCACCAATCGGAGATAGGGTTTTGGGATCTTCAAATCTTCTCAACATTTCGAGTACATAGGCTACTGAGCTTGGTTCGATATAGAAGATAGAATCATTTCCCATTTGAGTGAAACTAGATCTTGAGGATAGAATCATCACCCAACAATTTCCCCCTATTTGATGATGCCAAAACCTATCATCTATGCTAACACTAAACGGGAGAAACAAATCTCCTTACAATTTTACAAGTAAGATCGAGAGGAGATGTTCCATCGGTTCTAGACCTTCGAAAAACAGGGCAAAAATAATTTCCCCCATTACATAGAAGCAATACTAGCGAGAATCTAACAAAGCAATAAGCGACAAGTAATAAAGAAAGTGAGTGTGTGTCGGTAATCACTTTAGTGATTACGAGTGTTAAAGCATAAGACAAACACGGCTATTTAGATAACAAGTTGTTGTCGAGCGAAAAGAAGATTTGTATATATAAGAGTGATTCGAGTTTAGTACATTACAAATCTTGCTAGACTATGAAGAGAGAATCCTAAGACTATGGGCGCCTAAACTGCTGAATCGGTCCATGAATCCCTTGCGATTGTGTCTCGAGCGGTGGCACACCATACATTCGGTACGTGGTCTTTCTCAGTTTCAAGTATTCCGCGAAGTCAGCAGGGTTATCATCTTGTAAGAATCTTTGATCAGCAGCGTCCTTCACTTCAGCTTCAATAGTCGCAACATGAATTGAGTCATCCATTCTTCTTGGAGGTGGAATGATTATCGGGTCCGGAATCCGAATCTCTTTCCCTTACGAAATGGCATTATACCAAGAGGATGTAGAGATCCGCTCCATGTAAGCATCATCCATTCGGCATAAGCTTCACTCTAGACTTGTTCGGCCGGAATCTCCGAGAAATAATAGCATTTGATGAACTCAATCTTCGAATTTTCCCATCTCTCGAGTGAATTGAGCCGGCATCCACTCGTACGTTTCGGCCATCTGTGAGATTTCAGATCAGTGGCCTTCTTTCTGAACTTCCTGTAACGATAGGGAATGTCAGCTTTAGCAGGAGTTCTGTGCCTGGCTTCTTCCTCAGTACGCTTCCTTAGAGCTTCCAGATCAACTAAGTGGATTCTTGTTTCTTGTAGCCTCGATCCGTCTCTCCTCTTCCCTCTCATATAAGTACCTATCCATCCGGGGCGAATATGGCTTCGGTCTCATCATCTAGCTCTTTAGGTTTTACGGGAGGCATCTTCCGAGTCGGCGGGGGCACTTGATTTTTCTTTCGATGTACCCCGCTTCTCGGTACTCCTTCTTCTCGCTCCTTCTCCTTTTCCCTATCCTCATCGTCCTCGATCCCGAGCTTCCTTGGAGGTAGCACGGCCGGGCTTTCTTCCTCCTCTCGCTTGGAGCTTTAGATTTTCTTTTCACGGGGCTTAGGCTTAGGCTTGTTTGTAGCTCGCTTCAAGAATCTCCCTTTCCGGGCTTTTCATCGGCGGCAATCCGAGCTCCTCTTGAGTGAGATGTATCGTTTCGTTTTCTTTCTTTGGAGGGGTCGGGAGTTTCAATATCTTTTGCCTTTGCCACTGAACGAGGTGGAGGGAGAGGTGTTTCCTCTTCATCCGAATCTTCGGCCGGCCTCCTCGGCATACTCTGCGATTTCCTTAATGATATCGGTGGGAGTCCGAGTCGCATGAGCAGCTTGGGTTCTCGAGCCACTTGGGCCGGTCTCGTTCGTGCTTCGCAGTTGGGACACCACAGGCCTCACCCATTTCGGTCCCGAGTCTTCTTCTGAGTTGCTGTACCCTTAGATTTTTCAGTTTTGGTGGGGGTCAGCTTCTCAGTACTCTTCTTTCCGGTACTCTCCTCTTTTCTTTCCTTCTCTTTTCCTTCCCCCTTTTTTGGCATCATCAATTGCAGCCTAGGGGTCGGGATGAGTACTGACCTTCCGGACTTTTTGTAAGAGGTTGACAGATCATCAAGACGATCATTGATCCTAGTCAGATCCTCATGCAGCTCGTTCCTCTCAGTTGCAAGATCTACCTTGTACTGCTGGTGTGAGAGGTCAGCCGCTTCCTTGAACTCTTTCAGCCTTTCAGAGATCTTATCTTCCACGACCAACTGAATGTTTTCAAGTTTGATTTCTGTGGCCTGGGCTTGTTCAGCGAAGGACTCAGAATGAGTAGACAAAGATGCCTTGAACTCGCACAGAAGGCGAGCTTGTCCTTCTCGGAAGATCCGGAGGCGATCATCAAATTTCGTCTGGCTGGCGAGCCGGGGCTTGAGTGACAATGGCGAGACATCGTGGGCGGGCGATTGGGACATAGAGGATTTCAGCCCTGAAGCTTCGGTAGCGGTGGCCTCGGCAGTTTTCTTCCACACGTTGTGGGCTGCCTTGGCGAGGGCACGGTTACGAGTGCCTTGGCTTTTAATAGCCCTCGCCACATACTTGGAACGTCGGACGATGCGGGCTGGGCGCTACCCCGAATGCGGACTCCAACAAGGGCTGAGCGGGCTCGTGGATGCTGAGGTACCAGTGCCGACTTCGCAGGTCCAAGGATGCCGAGCGGACGCGAGCTTCTTGGTATGTTTATCCTTGTCGTGGGGATTTCCCTCATCGGGCTTTCCGGGGCTCGAATCAGCAGGTGGGTCGTCGTGGTCGACCCATCCGAGGGTGCTCGGGCACGAGGCAAGTTGTCGATCATGTACCATTTGCCGGCATTACGGCCACCAAATTTTCCATTAGTTGAGGTCTTCGGGCTCGAATAGCCTATTTGTTCCCTCAATCTCGGTTCTTCTTCATGAAGGCTGGCGAACAGGAAAAGTGGAGAACTAGGCGTTGTAGACGAGGCCACTCCGATGTCGCAACGAACATGTGGAGCCTTTGCCGATTTGGCAATAAGCATCAGATCGGAGTAGTCGGCAAGCTCCCGGAATCAGTTGAAGAATTTCTCGGGGATGCTCGGATAGAATCGCCGATGCTTCCATCCCCGATTGTTTCTTCTTCGGACGCCGTCTCGGATTCCAAGTCGATTGGAGACGTTCCGATGTTCAGGCAGTGGCATACGCCGAGTGGAGGAGGACAGCAGTGGGGGCCGTCTAGGCGTTGAATTTCTTCCCTTGTCGGCTTGGTAGCCTCCCCTTGTTCCATCTCTATTGGTTCTTCAGTGGAGACTCCCCTTCTCCACCGGATTGAGTCTTCTCGAAAGACTCTGGCTCATCTATTAGCCGCAAAGGTCGAATAGGTTCTTGAGATAGCCCGTTCGCAGGAGTTTCGGGAGATACCTCGGATTCCAGCCAGGCACGTGCAGGATGGCTTTCTGGAGTTTCTTAGCCGTGCCTTAGATATTTTTCTGGAGGTGTTCTCTTTTCGAAGGTGCGGCTGCTGAGGCTTAGTCGATTGAGCTTGGGGACTCAACCCTATCTGCCGAAGGGCAAGAGAGTTGGAAGCCACCTTTTTCACATTGAAGTACTCTTTATCATCAAAGGTGACTTGGTCTGAACCACGGTGGTCTTCAATCATTACCGAGAGCTTCAGCCCATACGGTAATTTCCCCTTTGCATCGGGATGCGTGTTGACTTGTCAAACTTGGCCGCTGATCATGAATTCTCGGATGAAGAAATCTGTCCCGGTTGATCTTAGCGCCATCGTATATCGCCATCATTAATTGGATCTTAGGTCGGGAGACCTCGATCAATGAGCCGGCTTGGCTTGTCGCCACCGAGTGACAATGTAAGCCGAGGCTCTATATTGTGGTAGCACGGCGTTCTTGGGAAAAGCAGCTCGAAGGTTGTTGTGCTTTCCGCAGAATATGGATAGGTACTCGTCTTACCGAGTCGTCTTGTCAGCCTTACGGTGCCGATTCCTTCGATGGCAAGTCAAAGTCGTTTCTTCGGTGCTTCCTTGATAGATATACGTTTCAGGCAGTTGGGAAGCATTGTTGATGGAGTAAGTTCCGAACCTCCCAATGATGTCTCCAGAGATGGAGTCTCGAATTGAGGTATATTTCAGCCATTTGTCGAGGAAGGAAGAACGTTGGCTTCCTCGATAGAACTTCTCCGAACCGGGACTCCCGTAGAGATGCCAAGATCTCATCCATGTAGTCTAGGTCGCACGCATCGAATTCCTATGACCGGTTCGCACTGCACACGGCCTTTGCAAGAATGTCCTCCATGTTATGAGGGGCATCTACGCTATGTTCGCCATAGTACTCGTTACATAAGAATCTTATTAGTATCGTTTTAGATACAACGGTTTATATATATTGATACCGAAGAAACAGAGAATACAAGAATAGCTTCTAATAAGCATACCAATAAAATCGAGATAAGATATGAAGATGAAGTTGTAAGTAAGGATTGCTTTTGCAAATCTCTGGATTTTTCGGACTTGAAAGATTTGAAGTATGCTAATGGCGGTTTGAGAAGATATGATCAAATATATATATCAAACGGAAGATGAACGGTTATTTGATCAAAGGTCGAGTTTAAACCGCTTTATAGAATGGACGGTCAAGATTAGAAGATATATTATAGGTAATGATCGCATATGCCGCCTAAGTCAAAGCCAGTTGTAAAAATAGCCTAAGTAGTAATCGGGAAAAGACATGCATTAAATGCGCGCAGAAGTTCAAGAAGCTTATGTATGGAATGCCGTGCATTAAATGAAATCCGTTAATAATAAAGACAAACCAAGAGATATTAATATCATGCTGAATCTTTGCCATAAATGCAAGATTTTCGTAATATAAATTACTACCGAGTAGAGATACGCAAACCGTCACCGAACATAGTAGTCACTGATACCTCGTGTAGATGGTTTCGAATCTCTATGTACCGAATACATTCAGCATCGAAAGTGAACATTCCCCTACCGAAATGGTCCTCTCCGAAACCTTTTACTGACCGGGTCGGGGAGGGGTCCAGCAGACCTAGCTCTACCGAAAGTTCTCCCAATCTGGATTCGCCTGGAGGCTTGGTCGTATGTCGCCCCCGTTGCTTGTCGGGCAATGGGATCTTTTCCATCTCGATATCCTTCTTTTTGACATGGTCACGAATGAAGTGATGTCCGATGTCCACGTGCTTGCATCTCGTGTGTAGTACAGATTCCGAGTGATTGCAATGGCACCGGTACTATCGCGGAAGATCGGCACTTCATTTCGAATGACGTCATAGTCCTCTCGCCCGCTGTCTCGCCCAAAGGATTTGGGGCGCAACAACTTCCGGCAAGCCTATGTATTCGCCTTCGTAGTCGACGTAGCTACCGAGTGTTGTTTCTTTGAAAACTATGAGATCGCCTGCCGCCAGGAACCGACATGTTCTCGAAGTTGATTTTCGGTCAATTCTACATCCCGCATAGTCGGCATCGAATAGCCATTAGTTCAATATTATCATCGGTGGATACCATAAACCCATGTCGTGTTCCTCAGAGATAGCTGAGAATCTTCTTTTCCGAAGTCCATATGGCTCTGCTTCGATTCGCCCGAAATCGAGCACGCACACCTACAACATAAGTTATGTCGGACGAGTAGCTATTAAATATAATAAAGAACCAATTATAGCACGATATTCGCTTTGGTCTACCGATACTCCCTCTTTATCAAGATCTATCTTCATATTCGTATTCATCGGGATCTTTATAGATTTGCCTGGATGTGCACCCACCAACTTTTGATGAGGTCTCGAGTGTATTTCGCCTTGGTTGATGAACGTTCCCTTTTTCGTATTGCTTGACTTTGAAAACCAAGGAAGTAGTTCATTTCTCCCATCATCGACATCTCGAACTTATCCTTCATCATCTTTTCAAATTGTTGACACATGATGACATTCTTTGATCCGAATATGATGTCATCCACGTAGATCCGCACAAGTAATAAGTCTTCTTCCCAGCCGAATGCCGAATAGAGTGCGGTCCACCGTGCCTTTCTCGAAAACCTTTCCAAGAAGAAACCGCATGGTATCGTACCAAGCCCGGGTGCTTGTTTTAACCCATACGGAGCCTTTCCCGAAGTCTATATACTTGATGTCCCCCCGAAAGCCGGGTGTTGTTCCACATAGACTTCTTCTTTCGATCGCCATTCATGAACGCAGACTTCACATCCATTTGATAAACTCGAATCTTTGATGTGTTGCGTAGGCTAGAATAGTCTAATTGCCTCCAACCTTGCAACCGGAGCGAAAGTTTCATCGAAATCTATTCCTTCACCTTGACAAGAGCCTTTTAGCCACGAGCCTCGTTTGTTCCTTACTATAACGTTGTTTTCATCTCGCTTGTTTTTGAAGACCCATTTGCGTTCCAATGACATGTTGATGTCTGGGTCCGTCTACAAGCTCCCCACACTTCGTTTCTCGTGAACCGATTCAGCCTCCTCTGCATAGCTATGATCCAGGCCAAGATCCTTTTAATGCATCCTCAATGGTCCGAGGCTCTTCGCAGACAAGAAGCGGGGAAAATAACGCGCTTTCTCCTTGACAGTAACTGGATCTTGTCTTGACATTAGCCGAGGGATCTCCAATGATTAGATCGCAGGAGTGAGCATCGAGCCACGATCTACGAAGTTTCACTCTTCATCCGAAATTTGTTCAACACGCATAGTAGGTGAGTTAGGCATTTCAGCTTGTACTATTCGAGATTGAAGAATTTCGGATAAGAGTATGGCTTCGAGTCACCGTGTTCAGAAGCATCCAGCTCGGGAACATTACTAGATGTTCCCCCGAGTTGTTATTCTCGTAGTGGTCTCGCTTACCTCGGGTTTCTTCATCGACCCGAGTTACCCGGGATTGATTCTGTTCGGGAGAATCAATCCGCCGCCTACTTGCTCGCTGGCTGAGATTCCGCAGATTTGTCTTCGCTTCTCGTCCGAATCATCATCCCAACATAGCTGGATCTTTCGTGTTTGTCCCTTAAGCTTAGATCCCGTAGCCGCTTCACCGATGTCCTCGCATTCGAATTTGAGTTATTGCTCCCGCCTTCGCAGCAAACTCGTTAAAAACAACATTAGGGCTTTCCTCCACGCAAAGAGTCCGATAGTTGAATACTGCAAAGCTTTGTCAACCTCGAGAGTATCCTAAGAATACTCCCCGATCCGACTTGCTATCAAAAGTCTTCACCCATCTTTCCCATTATCAGGATAAAGCATGAACAACCAAAGATATGGAAATAAGATGGAGAAGGCTTCCCCGCCGTTCCATAGTTCATATGGTGTCCTCTTACGCCGCTTTGTCGGGAGAGAGATCTATTCTCGAGTGTAACACGCAAGATCCGCGCTTCTCGCCTGCACTGACGGGAGTCCCGAACTGCGAGTAGAGTTCTAGCCGCTTCTTTGAGAGTTCTGCTCTTTTTTCGTTCAAAGAACTCCATTTCGTCGAGGTGCGCGGGCAATCCGGATGTCTCACGCTTCATTCTTTCGCTTCGCGTAACTCCTCTACCATGGAATTAAGGAACTCGCCTCCTCCGCCCAACGTATTTTTCCCGATCTTGGTGTTCTTCTCGACACCGAGCCCTTTCGTAAGCGTTGGTAACTCGCTTTGACGTCGATTTGCCGGGCAATGAATATGACCCATGTGTAGCGAGTAGTCATCTACGACCACTAACGCATATTTCCCGCCTCCGATCGTCACCGGGAGACCGGACCGAACAAATCCATATGTAGTACCGAAGGATTCCATCAATGGGAAGGAGATGGAACCGCTGATTTTGATTCTTTGCTTCGTTTCCCTTCGCATAGCTTCACACCGAGTGTCTTTGCCTAATATTTCATTCTGCAGTCCCTCGCTGTAGCGTCTCTTGCTAGTTTGTTGAGCGTCTTGAAGTTGAGATGGCCGAGTCTTCTATGCCATAGCCACCCCGTTCGATTATCGTTCTTCGCCAACAGACAAGCTTCTGTGTCATCGCTGAGTTCCAGCCAAGAATATATATGTTCTTTCTTACGCTAACCTCGATAACACCGTTTTCCCCCTCAGATTTATCAATAACATCACGTAAAACCAGCCACAAATACCACTCTATTCTCGAGTTATCACAAAATTGACTAACAGAGAGAAGGTTATGCCGAAGTCCTTCAACATATGATACTCTCGAACTTCTGTGCCCAATGCCGAGTGTTCCATATCCTCTAGTATACCTTGTATTGCCTCCGAACTCACTCGGGGTCCTTCTTCTGATATAATTCTTCGCAGACTCCTTTGGTATGTCATATGTCTCTGAGCATCCGCCGTCCACATACCATGGGTCTCTCGCGCACCCGCAAAATACATTATATTCAGTACCCTTTATTTTTGATTTCCGGGTCCTTAGGTGTTAGTTTTAATAACCCAAATTGTCTAACAACCCCGGTGGTTTCGCATATCTTCTTTCCACTGGAGTCAACATATCTCGACCACCGGATCGTCATAGTGACTTCTCGAGGCTTCCGAGGTTCGGGAGTCCTAATCTTCTCGAGCCGCGGGATCCCCGACCTCGCTTTCTCGCGCGGCTTTCTCGTTTCCTTCCCCGACTTTTGGAACCTCTTCCTCGACTATAGATCATAATAATATGACCCATACCGAGCCGGATGTGTCGCCTTGGAGGTCCATACCGATCGGCCAATTTTGGATTTGCCGGTTCCCCCTCGATCGAACCGGGTACTTTCGCTTTGATCTTTTTGTCGAACGCCGCCGAGTAGGGTGAGGCAGCTTTCATCTTTTGTTTGTTCTTTGCGAGGGGGTTCGCATATCAAGATTGATGGTCTTTCCTCGAACAAACCTATCTAAGCAAGCCGTCCTTCCGAGTGCATCGAGGCGTACGAGGAAGCTCTCTGGCCGAATCCAAGTCCTTCCTTGCGCCGCTGCTTGCTTGTTGCTTGCTAGCATAGCCTCCAATTTCTTTTCAACGCCCACGTACCTCTCACCATCGTTCCTCCGCACATCATCACTTTTCTTCGGCTGTATCATGTTCTGGCTCGAAGTCCTCGACGCCTTGGTTCAGCAGACTCCGCCCGCATCTTCTCGAGTCAAGTCATTGGTCAAAACCGAAATCCGATCTTCTTGATGCCGAGACTCGCCATCGAGAGTTTATCTCCTCCCCCGAGTCTCACCACAAGTCCTTCGGCCTCGTAGTAACCCGACTCTCCCGAGAAAGTCTCCCGATTCTCCACTTTCGTGGTATCCAACTCCCGAAGAGTCTTATACGAGCCGTTGCACTCATTCGAATTTGTTCATCTAGTAGATCTTCATATGCTGTCGGGATGTCCAAATTCCCATCTCGCACCCGAAACAAATGTCGTGTGTGCAAAGTAGGGAAGAGGAGTTGACCGGGTCATGAGAATTTACCTCATCCTCTTCGCCCGCCATCACGCACATTTCGCCGATTCATCCGCTTATGCTCTAAGGCTATGAAGGCCGTTTCTTATCGCCGGATGAATCCATAAAGGAGTCGACCTCTTCTCGAGTCGCTCCGAGATTTCGCCGCCTATGTAGGATTGTCTTTTTTCGGGCGAATTTCTCTCTCTCGCTTTACGTGTCGCGCTGCTCAAGACTCATCGAGCTCGGGACAATCATATTGATAATGTCCCGCTTTTGGCTGTAGCAAAAGTGATGACTTTTCTTCTTTGGTCGCACTATCCCTCGAGGGTGCCGGAGTCATCTTTCTTCGCATCCGAAGATTGTGAGTCAGAGAGCGCTTGGTGTATATTCGACTTACCTTGTGTCTCTAGGACGCTTTAGTCGCCTCTTCTACGCCTCCTTTCTCCTTCTCGATACTTTACAAACGAGCAACAGCATACTTCGAGCGAGACTTCCTTCTTGTAGATCATCGAGTGGAAGTGCTCGGCCTTACTCGTCGTCTTGCTTCGTCACGTGAGATGTCAGGTGGCCGACCGTTGCTTTGAGAGCATGGTCGATCTCGTGTCGCCTCCAGCCTCTCACCTTTCTTTGAGGTCTGTTGAACTCAAACTCCTTCTTCCCGCCTCGTAATCAAAAGATATGGTCGAGAGACAACATCTAAATCGAATGTCGCAATAGAGCGGCAAAAGGTGTCCAGCAGTCTCGTCCCAAGCTCCTCAGCATCTTTAGATTCATTTCTGTTGCCGAACGCTCTTTCCCTACTCGTTGATTGAAGTTCATCGCATTGGTAACTGACGTTCGCATCTTCGATTTTGTCACTGCAGTATAGAGACAAGCTTTCCAGCCTTTTGGAGTTCTAGCGCTAGTTTATTCGCTTTAATCTTCTCAGTCCCTCGACTCCGCAGCCGCTAGAGCATCCCGGGAGTTCTTTAGCGGTTGCATTCCCGAACCCCGCCAAGATAAGAACCGCTAAGAGTGGTTAGTAAAGGGCATTCCCCGGCGACTGACTAGATTGTGAAGCTTCTTCTCTTCAGGAGTGAAGAGACTTGCCTTGTAGGGATCTTCTTCCCAGGCCACCATTCCTCCTCCTTCACTGAGTTACAACACTATCGATCACGGGAACGATAGGTCCATCTTCAAGCACTTCTCCCATATCGTCATGGAGGGATGTCGGCGCGCTCCATTCCGACTCGCCACACTCCATAATTCTCCACCGAGAACATGGGTACCATTTCTTATACCCGACATATCGCCATGAAGAATAATGATATGAATGTAGAGTGATATGCAGTGAAAAAACGTTTTCCTCCGATCCGTTCGAAGTACTCCGCCTCAAAGTGACAAGAGTCTTATGGAACTCCTAGCTCCGATACCAATTGTTGGTCCCGAGAGCGAGTTCGGGGAGAGGGGGGGGTTGAATACACCTCGAATCCAAATTTCTCAACTTCCGAACACGAATGCCTCTATTCAGAAGATGCTGCATTGGAATGATCTGCAGACTGCATAATCGTTTCGAATCGTGTTAAAGGCTAAAGTGCCGACTCGGCCGAGATCTCGCTAACCGACTAGGTCGAATTCGATCGATCGCAAGAGTTCGAAGGCCAGGAACAGTGTAGCTCAAATCGCTTTTTATGAGAAAACGCTTTTAAGCCTCGCCCAAGATAAGAAGTTCGCATAATCGTAGATAGCTAATTGATTTTAAATACGATGTTCAAGCATGCACGAAAATCAATGTAAATAGAAAGAACTAAGTAAACGATACTGTAGATTTTTGAAGTGGTTCTGATATCAACAATCCTACGCCCACCGGCCCCGATAGATCGGGAGGCTATTTATTATACCGAAGTAGTCTCTGGCCGCCTTGTGCATGTGACAAAGCCGCTGCTTGGGGATTATATCGAGCAAGTCCCAGCTTTACAATACTATCAAACTTAAAGTGTTTCCGACAAACTTCTCCAACAAATGAAGGAGTCCTTATACAATAAGTGATCGGGTTCAAAGGTGAACTCCTTCGCCTAAGCTATGGATATATCCGCTGAGCTTAGGGTCAGAGGGACGGGGAACAAGAATGTAGCTTCTGGGAGCGACGAACTACCGAGGTTTAGCCTTTAAGTTCGTGTCACGTCACTTGGATACTAGATGCTTTGTCGACCTGTTCCTGCCTGGTTCCCTTATGTGAGCTTAAAGGTAGTCTTTCACCGGGAGATAACTTCTTTCGATTCTTGGCGGAAGACTTAGCTTTTGGGAATTCGCTCGTTCCAAAGTTCGCGTGTGTTCGCTTCGTTAGCTCGTGAACTCTCCCTTTTTTTTTCAAATCTTGAATGATCCCTCTATTTATAGAGAAGAGATTGAGAAAGATCCGTCTGAGACCCATCTTCTTTCTCTCTCTCTCTTTTGGTAGCAAAACCGCTCTCTTGGCGAGGCAGCAGAAGAGCCGCTTTTCCTCCTTTTTTTTGGAAAGTTGTTGACTTGCAGCCTTTAGTGGTAGGACGACACGTGTATGTTTGTCATTTTTCGAGGCGGATAGAGCGGTTGAGACAAAGACAGACTTCGAGACAAGCCGAAGCCGACTTCTCTCATCCTCGTATACGACAATGTCGATTGCCTTTCAAAAGATTCTCGATGGACCCGAAGACTATCCGCCGATGCTCGAGTCTCGACCTTGTATTCAAAAAGATAGGACAAACGAGATAAGTCGATCAAGATCGCCTCTCGGAGTCGGGGGAGTGAAGTACTCCCGCCGAGTTCGGGGCCGACGTGACTCTCTCAAGATATCAAGCCTCCCGCCTGAGTCCAAGATCACGCGAAGCCTCTACACCGGCTGCGCCGAGGCACAGGCGTTTACCGAGCGCCTTGACTGTAGCACAGTGGGTCTACCGAATCCGAAACCCTCGTAGACAAACAACATATACTAACGGAATGGTGTCACCAATCGATGGGCTTCGGGATCTTCAAATC
>CM054814.1:23865351-24071233 GCA_028984105.1 Lavandula angustifolia | reverse complement strand
GTTAATAAGGTCGAATGGTACTACTCAGGAATATAAGATGTTAATTAATTTAAGCTGTTAGTGAGCTTAATTAATTAACGGACATTTTTATCTTAAATACGGAGGTCGATTAAGTCTAAAATACAAGCCCTTGCTCAATTTGGGATAAAGGGGTAAGTCAGCACGGATTCTCTAGTGGAATGAATATGTGTTTATTAATTAATTTTGCTCTGGACTGGGCATAGATAATTATTTAATTTGAGGCCCAACTTTATTTTTTGTATTAGATCCCTGATCTGGCCCAATTAGTTATCTAGTTATTTATTGTCTCTTAGAAATCATTATTAATGGATTAATGTATTTTTACATTATTTAATAATGTTATTTATCTGGAATTAATTGGTTTGGCCAATTAATTGATAAATATTAGTAGCCCAGTGGATTAATTAATTATATTATAGGCTAATTATGTGGAAGCCTATTAGGAATATAATTAAATTAATAGGCTATAAAGATATTAATATTATATTAGCTTTTGAAGCTTATATATATTAGTATCCTGTTCATAAACAGAACACACATATACACATAATTACATAGACGCACGGCGTTGATGTGTAGAAATCTTATTTTCTCCAGTTCTCTCACCACCCAGAGGGAGAAAAAGGTCGGGACACAGATCAGAAGATCTGACACACGAGCAACAATCAGAGCCGCGACAACATACGAAGGAGGAAGGTATCGATTCCGAACCTAATATTTCCTTCAATTGGTATCAGAGTCTGGTTTAGGCTCTGATTGTTGCTGTTAGGAGCATGATTAGTGTATAATTCCATCGTTATCGGGCTATTTTCGTGTTTGGGGCAGCCTGCGAGCCACTGTTTTGACCCCGTTGTAACGTTTTTCTCGTGAGAAAATACACGAGTAGATCATAGGACCTTTATGTTATGTTTTTGTAATGTAATTAGTTCGAGAGGCACGAAAATCGAGGCATGACGGTGCAAAAGGATGGAAAAGGGCGAAACCCTAGTTTCTAGCATAACACAACCGCTGACTTCAGGAGGCGCATGGGGGCGCATGTCAACTAGTTTTTCCGATCCGTTCGGATAGTTTTGTTTGTTTTTTTATTAGCTTCGTCTGGATAGTGTCGAAAAAAGGAGAAGTGGTCATGCTGTCCAGAAATCCCCAAATTGGTCAGAAAACCCTAGTTTTCTAGGGTTCAGCCGCATTTTGCGGCGGCGCACGACGCATCCGGCGTCTGATCGACGATCGGCTTGAACCTCTGGAATCCTTGTCTAACAAGCTTCACATCAGTAGGTTGTAAGGGATCATCCAATCTCGAATGAGATCCGAATTGACGTCTGAAGTTTGCTGCTCGTTATGAATTCGTTCCGGCGAATCATTTGAAATTTGGGAAATTGAGGAACTAATCTAGGCCGGAATCCGTTACCCGGTGGTCGTGAGTGTTCCAATTACATTTCCCCTCTTTTAATTGATTGAATCACAGCTCGGAGAGGACGAATTTCGGGCGGCAAAGGCGGCGGCGACGGGTAGCGCGTTTTATCGCATTTGCAGGGCCGGCGCCGGCTGTTCTTCATGGAAAACATCTGGGAGACATTGGGTATGATGAAAGGAAGGCCGGAGGAGGACTAGGAATGCAGCGGCAATGAGTAGGAGCCGCGGGCTGCGGCCCTGCCGTCGCACGCGCAGCGTGGCGGCGCGGCCGTAGCGCCGTTTTCGATCGCTCCAGGCGGCGCGGCGCTGCCTGGTTTGTGTCGTCGGTCCTCCAGCAGTGTCAGGGAGGCGGCGGCAGAATGAAGGCGGCGACGGTTTCTTCTTGATGAAGAAGATGATGATGTGGCGGCTGACGTGGCGCGCTACGTCAGCCCTACCTGCCACGTGTCTGCCACGTGGCAGACGCCCCTGATGACGTGGCGATGATGTAGTTTCCAGATTCAAATATTTTGAAGATTTCGAAGATCTGTATTTTGATCGGGCTATGTAATAGTTACGAATTACGTGTTTTAAAGCCGGATAACGACGTTTTAAATTTCCTATTGGCGAATTTATTTATTATTATGCTTTAGCATGCGATTATGTGATTAATTGCGCATAGAAAAACATGTAAATAGGATTTATGTCGTTATTAAGCATGTTTTAATTTTCGCGAGCACGTTTTATTATGTGCGTTTAGAAATTGTATGCTTTAAGAATTATGTGATGATGCATGATTCGTAACAAACCTTTTGAATAAAAAGACAAAGCAATTTTAAATTAAATGTTTAATTAGATTCCATTAATTTGGATATTAAACAGTTAATCGGACCTCCATTATTTGGACTCTACACGAAAGTAGTAAAATTATGTGAGTAAACGTCCACGTGCGTGGCTTGCTTGCATTTTTGAGCTACCAGTTTTGTGATATGAGTTTTCCAAAACAATATTTGATTATTATTGAGTAGTGGGAGCGAAGCCGTAAACGTCCACCTGCGTGGCTTGCGTGCCTAGTAAACACGAGTACTCTAGAAGATAATAATTATATATGATGGCTAATTAGATCAAATTGAATGCGGCATGGTTCGAGTAAGTATGTCAATTTCGAGAATTTGATTCTGTTTTGGTCAAATTAATGGTCAATGTTTAGATGTCACCGCAAGTACAATTCACTTCCCTCGAAGTCCCTTCCCGTGTTTTAATAGTGACATGGTCCAAAATATCGAACTATTAATTCCATTCGTCTTAAGAACCTAGACGTGAATTGGAATTAAAGAGCTAGGTAAATAGCTTGGTTTAGGGTTACGCTAGTAAACGTCCACCTGCGTGGCTTGCTAGTGGAATTCCTAGAGCTGTTCGAGGTTTTTAAAATCATTGTTTTTACCAAAGGTTACAATGATTATTAATTACGAATTATGTGCAGATATTAATTTCATACATGCTTTTAAATTATATTTTTCAGATATGTCTGTTCGAAAAATTTTTGAGTTCCTAAACAGTCACACCAACCAAACCCTAACGGGTTTAACAATTTTAAATAATTTCATAGAGTGAAAGAGATATCTTACCTTCCCAATAAATGCTCTACAAAGGTCCTATAAGAACTTCTATTTTAGGACCGCTATGTCTAAGAACGAGTTTACTATGAGTATGTTACTCAAATCTTTGGTAGCGGTCAAAGAGGTTATAGGAAAGGGCAAGAGTGCTCAAGTCTTGAATATCCCTAGTAGTTCAAGGAATCCTCCGAAAGGTGGAAACCAGAAAAAAGAGCAGAAAGGGTGGACACTTCAAGAAGAGCAGTGGGAGTAAGAAGACGGTCCTTACCGGTGACATGCGAATTTCAAAGGAGAAAGGAAGGTTCTTCAAGAGTGGTAAGAAAGGACACTGGAAGAATTATAATCCAGATGTCAAGGCAAAACAGAAAGAGACGCGAGTCGCTCTTGTAACTAAAACTGTTCTGGTTTCCTCTTCTACCCACGAATGGGTAGTGGATTCGGGGGCAACTGATCATGTTTGTTACACCTTCCAAGGTTTATTGCAGAAAAGGCAATTGAGCAATGGCGAGGTGGTAGTCTCAATGGGCAATGGATCGAAAGTTCCTACGATTGCCATTGGAGATTTACATCTATCTTTTGATAGTTCTGTTTTAGTATTTAAAGAAGTTTAATATGTGCCTGAGTTTAGGCGAAACACTATTTCTGTTTCAAAACTCTACACCATGGATGGTTATAAATCAAGTTTTGATAGTGAAGTCTCTATCACCAAAGACGATGATTTTATCTGTGGTGGACCATTAAACGGATCTTTATATACTATTACTTCTAAACTGCGTAGTTCTGTTAATATTGCTTCCTCATCATCAAATCCTAAGAAGAGGAAATAGTCTTCTAAGGTAAACCAAACTTATCTGTGGCACTTAAGACCAGGTCACATCAATCTTAATAGGACTCAAAGGTTGGTGGAATATGGATCATTGGAGTCTCTCCAAGTTGAACCATTTCCAACTTGCGAAACCTAGTTGGAAGGAAAGATGATGACTAGGCTTTTCAAGGTAAAGGGTTATAAAGCTACAGTAGTATTAAGTTTGATACATTTTGACTTGTGTGGGTCTATGTCTACACAAGCTCGTGGAGGGTATGAGTACTTCGTCACATTTACTAACGATTACTCGAGGTATGAATATGTGTACCTTCTTCGCCACAAGTTGGATTGCTTTGAAACCTTTATGGAATTCAAGGCAGAAGTGGAGAAGAAGCTAGGTAAAGAAATCAAAACACTACGATCTGATCGTGGTAGGGAATACCTATCCAACGAGTTCATGGACTACTTGACAGAATGTGGGGTTACATCCCAGTTGACAGCACCGGGCACGCCTCAGCAGAATGGTGTTTCAGAGAGAAGGAACCGAAGTCTCTTGGAGATGGTTCAGTCGATGATGAGTTATGCAACTTTGCCAGTTTCCTTTCGGGGATATACCCTAGAGACTGCATCATACTTGCTGAACCGTGTGTTTTCCAAGTCGGTACAAAAGACCCCTTTCGAGTTGTGGAGCGGGCACAAACCCAGTATGCACCACTTAAGGATTTGGGGTTATCCTGCTTATGTGCTAAATAGGCAGACCGACAAATTGGAATCACGTTCAGAAGTGATGTTGTTTATAGAGTATCCGAAGGAAATGAAGGGTGGATACTCTTATGATCCTAAAGAACAGAAGATCGTTGTTAGCCCTAACGCTCGGTTCTTAGAAGAGGATTACATTAGTAACCATAAATCTCGAGTCGACATCATCCTTGAGGAATTACAAGGTGGTCGAGTTCCACTTGTACAGCCAGTTGTGCAAGATAGTACTCCACAAGTAACTGCACAATCTATTAAAACATCGTATGTCACTGTTCGAAGTAGTGGGAGGGTGATATTTACACCTGATCGGTATATGTTCACTGGGGAGACGTTTGATCATCTCCCGGCAGATGAACAAGATACCGTGGATCCCTGAACTTACAACGAAGCAGTGGGAGATGTAGATGCAGATTCCTAGCGAATCATCATTGACTCAGAATTTAAGTCCATAATTGATATGGATGTATACGAGATCAGTGAACTACCTAAGGGCTGTAAGGCTATTGGTAGTAAGTGGGTATACAAGAGAAAGAGAGAGGACCGAATAGAGAGATCATGGAGTTTAAGGCTAGGATAGTGGCGAAGGGTTTTACCCAAAAAGAAGGTATCAATTACGAAGAGACCTTCTCGGCTGTAGCAATGATCAAGTCCATTCGGATTCTCCTTGCCATAGCAGCTCACATGAACCTAGAGATGTGGCAAATGTATGTCAAAACCGCATTCCTAAACGGTCACCTTGAAAAAGGGTAGGGACATCTACATGAAACAACCCGATGGTTATGTGAAGAAGGGCGAAGAGCATCTAGTTTGTAAGCTTAAGAAGTCTATTCATGGACTTAAGCAAGCTTTCCGGTAATGGCACCAGTGTTTTTCGACGAGGTAGTCAAATCCTATGGATTTGTATCCTGTCCTAACGAGGTGTGTGTAGCGTATTTGTGTTAACGGATCAGTGGTGTTTCTTGCATTTTACGTAGATGACATCCTTCTCATTGGCAACAATGTTGAAGTGTTATCAGACGTAAAGACGTGGTTATCCGAGTAGTTTCAAATGAAGGACTTTGGTGAAGCTGCTTACATCCTTGGGATCAATGTTATCCGAGATCGCCAAAAAAGGATGTTTAGCTTGTCACAAGCGTCCTACATTGACCCTATTATTGCTCGTTTTTGCATGCAAAAAGCCAAGAGAGGTTCAGTACCTTTCAGACATGGCATTTTTCTATCCAAGAATCAGTGCCCTAAAACGCCTGAAGAGATAGAAAGTTTGAGGCTAGTACCATATGCTTCCGCTGTCGGTAGCCTCTTGTATGCGATGCTTTGTACGAGACTAGATATCTCATATGTTGTAGGCATGGTCTCAAGATATCAGTCTAACCCTGGAAAGGAACACTGGACTGTGGTCAAGCATATTCTCAAGTACCTTAAACAGACTAGTGATTATAGGCTTGTTTACTAGTCAACAGTCTAGTGTCTTTGGGTTATACAGAATTGGATTTCCAGGCTGACAGAGACGAGAAGAAGTCTACCTCGGGTTATGTGTTTACCTTGGGAGGTGGAGCCATTTCATGGAGGAAGTGCAAAGCAGAAATGCATTGCGGACTCAACCATGGAAGCAGAGTATGTGGCTGCTTCAGAAGCTTCGAAAGAGGCAGTTTGGCACAAGAATTTCCTCCTTGATCTTGATATTGTTCAGAATTTGCTTAAAGCGATCACAATTCATTGTGATAATGCGGGTGCAGTAACAAATTCTAAGGAACCTAGATCTCACAAGGCATCTAAACACATAGACAGGAAGTACCACATTATACGAGTATTCGTAAATCGAGATGACGTGGTGATTGACAAAATTAGAACTGAAGTCAACCTAGCTAATCCTTTCACAAAGAGCTTATTACTCTCGGCTTATTACTCCCAGCTTATTACTCCTGGCTTAGGAGTGGTTGAGATGCCCCCCACTTAGGACTACAGAAACTTTTGTATAAGTGTTTTTGTCCTTACCACTATTTTATTCTCCTATCTGATAAATGTATATATTTGCACATGTAATCCTTTATCTTGTACAAAAGTTAGATTTTTGTAGTGTGTCGGTTATCATAGAAGACAACACAAATTGGTTGAACTGACTAGATATAAACAGTTATCACAGCTGAGACAACTTCAGGATAAGTTGTCGGTTTAAGCTGCAGTTTAGATAAGAAGAAGCTTGTCTTAGCTGCTTGTCTTTAGTGAGACAACTTCAAGATCTTGGTGACTTAGCTGGTCTTAAGCTTGGTAAGACTTCAGCTGAGTGCATTTGGCTAACTATCACTTTGACCTACTATGGTGAACGTCATCGCGACCGGATCTACGTATCTTAGGTGTTAGTAGTTATTTGTGGCTCATGCTGGTTTTCTGTATCTTGCATCCGTATCCTAGTAAAATGGGTTGATAATATCCCCTGAGGAACTCGAAAGGATTAGCACACTAAACCTGGCCGGTTGATTACGTTCAGGTGTGTTAATAAGGTCGAGTGGTACTACTCAGGAATATAAGATGTTAATTAATTTAAGCTGTTAGTGAGCTTAATTAATTAACGGATATTTCTATCTTAAATACGAAGATCGATTAAGTGTAAAATACAAGCCCTGACTCAATTTGGGATAAAAGGGTAAGCCAACACGGATTCTCTAGTGGAATACATTTGTGTTTATTAATTAATTTTGCTCTGGACTGGGCATAGATAATTAATTAATTTGAGGCCCAGGTTTATTTTTTGTATTAGATCCCTGATCTGGCCCAATTAGTTATCTAGTTATTTATTGTCTCTTAGAAATCATTATTAATGGATTAATGTATTTTGACATTATTTAATAATGTTATTTATCTGGAATTAATTGGCTGGGCCAATTCGTTGATAAATATTAATAGGCCAGTGGATTAATTAATTATATTATGGGCGAATTATGTGGAAGCTCATTAGGAATATAATTAAATTATTGGGCTACAAATATATTAATATTATATTGGCTTTTGAAGCCTATATATATTAGTATCTTGTTCATAAACTTAACACATATATACATAATTACATAGACACACGGCGTTGATGTGTAGGGAGAGACAAAAATCTTATTTTCTCCAGTTCTCTCACCACCCAGAGGGAGAAAAAGGTCGGGACACAGATTAGAAGATCTGACACACGAGCAACAATCAGAGCCGCGACAACATACGAAGGAGGAAGGTATCGATTCCTAACCTAATATTTCCTTCATAAAATAGCCTCATGATCTTTTCGGGACAGTGGACGTAAGATTGTTGATATCCGAACCACTTTAAAATTGCTGTGTTCTGTATTCTGTTTTTACTGTTGCATTGATTTATGTTCATACTAAAAATATCTTTCAAAATCATTCAACGGTGTTTCAACAAAGCTTAAAACATTGCACTAATATACTGAAACAGTTTTAATAAAAACGTTTTCTAACTCAACTTAATTGGGCCTACACATTTCCGCACTCTACTGAACTCTTACTGAACGGTACTGAATTCTGACATCAGTCAGCTAGCAGGCCTCAGTATACCTTAATTGGGCCAAGCGATTCAGAACACCTTATCTGGTCTACTGAATTTATTCAGCAATGCACTTTCCTGAAAAGGACTGTTCGCGTTTTAAGTTGAGAAAGTTTTCAGGTGTATTCACCCCCCCTCTACACCTGAACGTTTATCTCGGGGCTAACAATTGGTATCAGAGCGGGAGTTCTCTAAGACTCTTGTTATCTGAAACTGGTCTGCTTGAACGGATCCTGAAAATGTTTTCACTGCATATCATTCTTCATTCATATCACTATTTAAAATGTCTGATATGTCAGGAATCAGGATGGTACCCATGTTCTCAGTAGAGAACTATGGGGTATGGCGAGTCAGAATGGAAGCACATCTGATTTCCCTCCACGACAGCATGACAGAGGTCTAGAAAGATGGACCTATCGTTCCTATGATTGATAGCGTCGAAGTCCAGGATCCAGAACAAGGAGGAGGCATGGTGACCGGGAAGAAGATCCCCAAAGACAGAAGCCTCTTCACCCCTGAAGAGAAGAACCTTCACAATCTAGACCGGGTTGCCAGAAATGCCATACTGACCACCCTGAGTGACTCCTATCTCGGAAGAGTTCAGGACTTGAAGTCCGCTAAGGAACTCTGGGATGCTCTGGCGCTACTCAGTCGGGGGACTCAGAAGATCAAAGCTAACAAACTAGCGCTGGAACTAGGGATGGCAAAAGGACCGGACCTATCGGACCCGACCTGGACCCGCACGCAATGGGGCGGGTAATTCCCACCCCGTACGAGCGTGGGGCGGTTCCGGACTCGACCCGTACCGGGTCCGGGGCGGTTTCGATTCCTGCCGCGGACCTGCCCCGCCCCGTTGAGACTCGCCCCGTCTAGACCCGTATAGACCCACCCCGCCCCGCCCGGACCCGCCCCGGACCCGCCCCGTAACAAATTAGAATTTAGAAGTGTAAAAGTGTTACTTGTGAGATTCGAACCCGCATCAATAATTTCTTTATATGCACTTATGCCGTTTGAGCTAATGTTCACATTTGTTAATATTTTACATGTATAGTTATATATAAGAATATGACATACTAAAATAAAAAAAATTAATACATCTAACAAAAAAATTAGCTTATAAAATATAATATTAATTTTCTATAATTCAATATACTATATTCAAATTGTAATTACGGACATGTATTTCAAAAATGAAATTAACATTTTTATTTCCAAAATTTAAATTTAAAACTATTTTTTATTTCTAATTTTCTATTCTTTAATTGAAATGGATTATATGTATAAATACAATTATAACAAGTGAAAATACATCTAACGATTGAAAATACATCTAACGACCCAATTGATAAAGGATGCATCTAAGGTTAGGATTGATTCTCGTATCTCTTTTGAATGTTGGATCTCTCTCTCTCTCTCTCTATATATATATATATATATATATATATATATATATATATATATATATATATATATATATATATGAATGTTGGATCTCTCTCTCTCTCTCTCTCTCTCTCTCTCTCTCTATATATATATATATATATATATATATATATATATATATATATATATATATACATGAGGTGGATCTTTTGAGAACACCTCCTTAATGAAGGAACTAGAACACATCTCCTCCTTTTATTTTATATAATGAAAGGCTAGGATCGAATTTTGCATAATAATTAAAAAATACATTAATTAATTTTATGATAAAAGATAAGGGTAATGAAGTCAAAAACCTAATTTACATATTTTTCTCTGCCCTAATTTCTCGCTCACTTTTTTTTTCTCTCTTTTCTCTCCCTTCTCCTCCTCTCTCACGTTTCTTTAAAATCTGAAACCCAGATCTGTGCCCCTCGATCAACAGCAATACGCCCCTCAATCGATAACGACGACACTACGCCGCCGCCATACTCCCATCCTCCCTTGATTTTGCCGTTCCTCTCGTCGCAAGACGACAAACTTGGGAGGAGAGAAGGAAACCGTCGACCAGAACATTTCCTTGTTCTTCACTCTTCCCTCACATAGAGATTTGTGGACATGTTCATGGAATTCTGGAGTGTTCATTGGAGATTGATTATGCGAAAATTAAAGGCATATGGTAGGGAGGAGAATTTTTTTGAATTTTCTACACATTCTCTTTTAATTATTTGAAGTCATTTGTTCTCCTACAATTTTTTTCTATGCTTAAGACCGTGGAGAGATTTCAGAAATTAAATGCATTGATGATTGATTTGCATGTTTATGGAGATTTGATTATGAAGAAATTTGGGTTCTTGGAGATTTGATTTTACTGTTACTTAGGTGTTCATGTACTCAATTTTGGAATTGATTTTTCTGGGAGATTTGATTTTATCAGATATTCAAATCTGTAATTGATTGTTATTTAGCTTAT
This sequence comes from Lavandula angustifolia, assembly GCA_028984105.1. Classification (NCBI taxonomy): domain Eukaryota; kingdom Viridiplantae; phylum Streptophyta; class Magnoliopsida; order Lamiales; family Lamiaceae; genus Lavandula; species Lavandula angustifolia. Next base: position 24,060,699 of record CM054814.1, on the reverse strand, counting down.
TAGAAGTAGATTGCAGTCGAGATTTAGGTTTGTCGAATTAATAGCATAAAAAATCCGAATTAAGTGCATAAGAATTACGAATAAAGTGCATAAAAATTACGAATTAAATGCATAAAAATTACGAATAAAGTGAATAAAGATTATGAAAAAAGTGTATAAAGATTACGAATTAAGTGCATAAAAATTACGAAAAAAGTGCATAAAGATTACTGTTGACTGATAGGCCCAAACACATAAGTGCCCAGGCCCATCTCAGAAACTTTGCAGCCCACGTCTCTGTCCAGCCTCGTGCCTTGGCCCATCTGTTGAAACGGCTTGCACGGTTTACGCTGGACCGTTTCCGTCTATTGTGCTGAACCGTTACACATTGACCTACCTATATAAGGCCAATGTTGTATACTGTTCAGCAGCGCAACTTCTAAATCGTCTTCTTCATCCTCTCTCTATACTCTCGAATCTTTCTTTCTCTCTTGTAGGTTATCGAGTGATTCTGTGTATAATCGTGAGGATTATCTGTACTAGTTTTCGATTGGCCTGTTGGCGCAGTGTGTAGGTGTGTGTGGTGGGTGTGATTGAGCGGTCTGAGCATGTACTGTATAGATCTGTTATATATTATAGTTGCTATTGTATTACAGTTTCAGATCTTCGATCCTTATAGTGGTATCAGAGCTTCTTGGTTGATTAGTTGTTCAATCCCTCGCCTCTTGACTGCCTAGGTTGCGAAAGGGCAGTTCGTCGAACTGTAACCCTAGATCTAGTGCAGTCGACCCTACAGGTAAAACGAGGTCCAAAACTCCGAACCTCGCGCTGGTAAATTGACTCAACCTCTTGTTTTTTAAATTCTTAGTAACTGCTGACTGGAGCAGATATGATTGGGACTTGTTTTCTGGTAGATCTGCCATCTGGTGCAGTTAGGGTTTCTGTGTGAAACTTGTTTTTTCAATCTCTGTCTGTTTTCTATGGTTCTGTGGTATTTCTCATACTTTTACTGCTGTTGATTTATTTTTGATCAGTTTGTGTGTTCATCTCTGATCTGAATAGATCAATCTTCTGAACCGTATTATACAGTCAATTTCTTCCTCTGTATTCTTGGAAATCTATACAGTAGCTTGGTGACCCCCTGCGCCCAGGATAAGAGCCTGCGATTGCGATTTGGGAAATCCCATAGTATTAAATACTGTGTGATATAAACCCAAAGGGGTTAATATCTCTTCTCTACCATTTGATATGGCTTTTGTTTCCTCTAGTGGCATTGCCACCTTCAATGGTAAGTCTGATTTCAATTTGTGGAAGAAAAGAATGCCTGCTATTTTGGTTGAAAAACGTGTCTCTGCTGCCATTACTGAGTCTTATGAGTATGATTTAACTAAAAAGAAAAAGACTGAAATGAATGATCTTGCTCTATCTGCCATCACTTTAAATTTGACTGACTCAGTGCTAAGGAAAGTTGAACATCTTGATTCTGCTATACAGGTGTGGGATAGACTTAATAAATTGTATACTGAAACATCCCTTCCCTCTAAGATGTATTTACTTCAATGTTTTTTCAAATTTAGATTAGGTATGACCAAGGACATAGATGAGAACCTAGATGAGTTTAACAAGCTTTTGCAGTTAATTAAGCAAACTGGGGACACTAGCATTGACAACTATGCTCCTATTACCTTATTGAATTCCATCCCTGAAACTTATAGTGATGTTCAGTCAGCCATTAAATATGGTAGGGACAAAATTGACCTTGAGACTGTGGTTAGTGCTTTAAAGAGTAAGGAAATGGACTAAAAATTCAGTAGAGAGGTTAGGGTAAATGAACATAGTACCTCTTATCAAGTTAGGGGTAGAACTAGTGACAAGACCAGTTCTTCCTTTAGTTCTGAGAAAGGGGGAAAGAAACATAATGTTGGGTTATGAGTCAGTAGAAGATACTTAGCAATTTATCGGGTAAAACAGTATTGGGGGAAATCATAGTGTTCATGCTGTGGAATTGAAGATCCCAAAACCCAACTAGTATCAGAAGTATAGTGTTGATAGGATTAGATGATGTAATAGGCTAGACTGATTTTGATTTCTTTATCTTTTGTGTCTAAGTCCTGTACGGGGTAAATGTTAGATTGATCTTCAGTAGGAAGCTTACTTTCCAGAACCCCACGTCATCAGTGTAAGAGCTTGTGTTCTTAAGTCATCAGCTGATCTTCGCTCAGTAGAAGACATCTCGTCAGCTGATCGACATCAGTAGAAGAACCACTATACAAAGCTCAGTACCTTCGGAGTCATCAACTGACTACACTTAGTAGAACATCTTTATCAACCGACTCAGACGAAGAAGACAGAGACTGCATCAAGTCTACTGTATCCGATAGGAAACGACCCAGCTTTTAACATCATTCGAAAGTCAGCAGAAGATCATACGAGGATGAGTGAGAGTCAACTCCGATGAAGAATGTTGGGTGATGATTCAATCCTCAGCATGATCATACTTGTGGGAAATGATTCTATCTTCTATACTGAATCACGCTCAGTAGACTCGTGCTCTGACTGTTGAGAAGATTTGAAGATCCCAAAACCCTATCTGATTGGTGAACCATTCCTTTGTATTCGTATTTGTCTCTGAGGTTTTAGACTCAGTAGACACTCTGCTCTGGTTAAGGTGCTCAGTAGCTCATCAGCCTCAGCACTAGTGTAGAAGACTCAGTGAATACTGGACTCAGCAGGAGCAGTATACTGAGAGAGTCAGTTGAACTTAACTCAGCAGGAGTAGTTCACTGGACTCAGAGCTGATTTTCAGTAGACCCTTCTCAGCTGTCTATCTACTGAATACAAAATCAGACTCAGCATCGGCTGACAGTCTTCTGAACTGTCTGAATCTTTTGATAAGCTATCAGTGTTGTCAAGTACGAGGAATAGAGAAGTCAACTTCAGTTGCCTCAAAGTTTGTTCTGTCTCACCCACCACATCCACCTCGACAAATGACAAGCATACACGTGTCGTCTCACCTACTAAAGCTACAGTCAACATATTTCCGTAAAAGGAGGAAAAGGACACTATACCTACTACACAAAAGAGCCGTTTACTACCACAAAAGAGGGAAAAAGAAGAAGATCGTCTCCATCTATTCTTCTCTCCACTCTATAAATAGAGGGATCATTTAAGATTTGAAGAACACCAACACCCAAGAACCTAATGCAATAGAAGCAAGAAACGCACAGAGCATTCAAACGAGCGAAATTAACGACTAAGTCTTCCGCAAGAATCAACCGAGTTATCTCCGGCGAAAGACTACATCCAGCTCAAAAGGAACCAAGCTGAACCGACATAAGCTTCTAGTATCCAAGCGACTGACACGAACCTATAGCTAAACCCTCAGCTGTTCGTCGCTCTAGATAGCTACATTCTCGTTTCTTATTCCTCTAACCCTAAGCTCACTTGTTATATCCATAGCTTAGACGAAGGAGTTCACATTTGAACCCAATCCTTATTGTATAAGGACTCCTTCATTGTTGGAGAAGTTTGTCAAACACTTAAAGTTTGATAGAATTGTAAACCGGGACTTGCTCAAGTATAATCCCCAAGCCACGGCTTTGTCCGGTGTACAAGCCGACCGAGACTAACTCGAGTATAATAAATAGCCTCCTCGATCTATCGGGACAGTGGACGTAGGATTGTTGATATCCGAACCACTTTAAAAATATACGTGTCGTTTACTTACTTGTTTCATTGGTTTTACTTGTGCATACCGAACATCATATTTAAAATCGATTTAACCGTCTCGGATTCTCGAACTTCTTATCTACGAACCGAGACTTGCATAAAACGTTTTCCTCATTAAAACTGATTTGGGCCTACACAATTCCGCACACCGAACTCTCACCGATCGATACCGAATTCGACCTAGTCGGTTAGCGGATCTCGCTGAGTCGATACTCTTTTAGCCTTTAACACGATTCGGAAACGGTTATGCAGTCTGGCCGACCTATTTCAGTATGGCACCTTCCTGAATAGGACTGTTCGTGTTCGAAAGTTGAGAAATTTGGATTCAGGTGTATTCACCCCCCCCTCTACACCTGAACTCACTCACGGGACCAACAAAGAACGATGTCTGACATATCTCACTTACCACAAAATCTCGACCAATGAGAAGACGTCAACGCACTACCTGCTCTGACCAACTAAAGCTTCTCTCATGAACATTAAATCAACAACTCTGCTGCAACAATTCGAACTTATGGCCGTTTTCTTTGGAAGCTTGTGACACGTGGCATCGTCCTCTCCAACGGGCAAATGCCTGGGTCATGACTATAAATAGAGAAGCAAATCCGAGCTCCACGCACGGGATATCAAGGGACAAAACACTCAAGCATTCAAAACAACTCTAGCGCATTCAAAGAAAATCCAGCGAAGAACTTGCCTATCAGAAAATCTTTAGTTCTTCTCTCTAGAGTTTTTTTTTAGATTCCTCTTCTCTAGCTAAGCTCAACGTTTATATCTATGGATTAGAATCTCGAAGGAGTTCACTTTTAGTGATTGTTCTTATTGTAAGAACTCCTTCCTAGTTGGAGATAATCCCCTCTCCTTCAAACTTCGGTTTGATTTGTATAAGTCGCTAAGGACTATAACTTAGAAGAGTCTGTCCAGTGCACAGATACCTTGTTGAGGCTTGCTCAGATTAATCAACAAGACCTCCTGTTCAGCAGGACCATGGACGTAGGATCTTGCGTATCCGAACCACGTTAAAAATTACTTGTGTTGTTTACTGCTTTATTGCACTGCATACAAAAATTTTACAAACTCATAACTTGCATAAAACGTATTCGAAAAGTGCACTAGCCATAATCATTTAACCTGTGAAAATCATGTTTTCAACTGAGACAAATCTCCGGGCCCTACACACTTATCGCACTAAGTCTTCGACTGAGAATCAAGCACTGACAAAAGTCAGTAGGAGAGACTCAGTAGTTGGCACACTCTGACCCGCGATCAGAAGGTTACTATTTGGCACTGTTCATCAGTAGCAACCTACAGCTCAGCTGTCCTTTGCGTTTGAGAAAAAGAAAGAGTACTCAGGTGTATTCACCCCGGAACATGTCAACTTCTTCTGATGCTGATTATGCAGGATGCATGATAGATCAAAAGTCAACTTCCGGAACATGTCAGTTCCTAGGCAGCAAGCTGATATCTTGGTTTTCATAGAAACAGTATTCAGTGGCGACGTCCACTATTGAAGCTGAGTATATGGCTGCTGGAAGTTGATGTGCCCAGATTCTTTGGCTTCGAAACCAATTGTGAGATTATGGTATATCTCAGGATGAAGTGCCCATCGACTGCGACTCCACCAGTGCGATTGCTATAACACAGAATCCAGTTCTCCATACGAGATGCAAGCACATGGATATCCGACACCACTTCATCAGAGACTATGTCGAGAAGAAGGATATCAGAATGGAGAAGATCCATACTGACAAACAAAGGACAGATATACTGACCAAACCACTAGCTGAGAACAAATTCAGAGAACTAGGTCTACTAGATCCTACTGAGTCGAGTCAGTAGAAGGGAACAGAACGACAGGTCAGAAGACTCAGTACTTTGATTCAGTAGGGTGAATCAGATAGTACACAGTAGGGGGGAACGTGGTCATCAGCACATCAAATATCCTCCTGAGTCTTAACGGTAATCAACTGATTGCAAAAGTTTAGCTGAAGAGGTTTGCGTAGTTTTTATATACTTAACTTTCTCAGAAGCATGCTCGCATTTATTATATCAGTCGTTTGCACTCAGTAGATTAATGAGCATTTATTTCCCGCCATTAAATTTTAAGATTTGAGTCAGTAGGAAACCGTTTTCATTTAAAAGACTTAGACTTTAATGCTGCCTGCAACACATTTAATGCATGTCTTCTCACCTTACCTTAACTGCGCATATCTTAGGTAGGTCTAGATTAGAGGCGGCCTTAGTAATCATTCCATTTATAACATCAAATCACAACTGTCATTAAAAAGCGAGATTTAATTCCAGTCGTTCGATCAAAACCGATTGATATTCAAATCTTATAAAATCTCTCGTTTTTCACTCTAATCTATCTCTTTCGCCATTTTTATCCTTAGAGCTCTCTGCATTCAGTTTCTCATCCTCTCTAAACTGTTTTTTGCATTTCACTCAAAGCTCTTCACATACGGTAATTTTCCTTGTTCTCTGCTTAAAACTTTGCTAACTTACTCTATTTTCAAGTGCTAACAAGTTTTTTGCAAATATTCATGGCCATCATTATAACCCCACCAAACATCGAAGAGATCATCAAGTCGAAGGTTCAGTTTGAGCCGACGATGGTCCTTCACCAAGCGGACCTTCCTTACCTCGAGACTATCTTCTCGACTCTGGAGGCGTCCGACCTCGAGCTTCTCGTCACGAAGCACCCCAGGACGTATCTCCCCCGCCAAGTGGCCGAAGTTTTCTATAATTGGCGGACAGTGGAAGATACTGACGGCGAGGTATCCCAGTTCGGATACATGAGGGAGGTGACCCCTCAGAAATGGGAGTCTGATCAATCCAACATCAACATTAGGGTAGCATTGAAGGCATCATTCGACCTTCCTTCCTATGGGATCACCCCAGCCGGATACAAGGAAAAGGAGCTCAACTCCTATGTCCACCGATTCTGCGGCAGAGACGACATCTCTTTTAAATCTGCCTTGCCAAAGAACCAGATTTTGCCAGAGTACCGTGGGCTCACATACGTCGTCACTCATATCCTGATGAGCGCCGCTGGTTCGTTCGATCAGCTGTCCAGGCCGAGACTCCAGCTGATGATGGCAATCGTGGATGGTGTCCAGTTGGATGGTGTCCAGGTTAACTGGATGGAATTTTATGTGACTGAGCTCAAGGCTCAGGCACAGAAGTTTGTCGCCATACCCTTAGGAGAGAGGAGACTAATTAGTGTGGGCAAGCTTCTGTATGGGACAAAGATGTCCATACTTATCGAGGACTCAGTATCGAATCACGCATCATTTGCTGATTCTCGATACTTCGACAACAAGCTCATTAAGTTCAAAACCAGAGCCGTTGCTGAGAAGTCGGTTGGCCGTGGACCTGCTGAGTTGAAGAGGTCTACTACTGATTTACCTCCACGCGCCGACCCACCGAAAAAAAGAGGCTCACTAAGACTGGAACGTCTGAGGTTCCAGCGAAGCCTGCTTCTCCTCCACTACCTCAGGAGGAGAACATACTGGACGCTGATACAGGCATTGAGGGAGCCACTCTGAAAGATAAAGTTCAGCGTATCAGTTCAAAGGAGACTCGGTCGGAAGAGGCTGAACCAACTGAGGAAACATCTCCTGAATAGACGACACTGCAGCCGGCTCGTCTCCGAGCCACAGGAGAAGTGACTGCACAAATCCCAAAAATTGCCGAACATAAGGATTTGGTCGACATTGCGATCAGGGCTAGGACGCAGATGCTGCTGAGGTTCCTGAGTTAGGATATCCTCGAAGAACAGACCATGAATCAGACAGCACTGTCCTTGCTGACAGAGGAGCAAAGCTTACAGTCAGCCATCGGGTTTGGGGAACCTGCTGACTTAGCTTCGTTCGAGGATCTGAGAGCCGCCATGCTATATCTTCTCAGTTTGAGATCCTCAGAACAAGATGTCAGCAGCCCATCACAGCCATCCCATCACGACGATGACAACTATGACAACAATGGCGATGATGTGGATCAGGCACAACCCAAGGAAGCAGACCAGGGAGGATCTGCTGAGGGTAAAACTCCCAGCGAGAAGGGTAAATCACCACCTCCACCTTCTACATTAGGTGATGCCCCCGTTGCTTCGAAGCCCAGTAGGAAGCAACAACTCGCAGCATCCGAGTAGAGGCTCGGAACTAGCTCTTATCAAGCTCAACCTATCAGTTCCGTGTCCTCGAAGTCTGTCAACAGAGCAATCAGGAAGTAGGGAGACAAAAATCGTCTCCTCGCTAAGGATGTCCACCTGAAGTGGGCACACTATACCAAGTCTCAGACGGTTGACAGACTTGCCAGCGAAATGAAGAAGGTCTTCGAAGCTCCTACTCCCTTTGTGAATATTCAGGAGATAGTTGAGACCGCACTCGCAGCTCAGAAGGCGGACTTAGCCGCTCAGAGTCAGCACCTCCTCCAAGCTCAGCATAAGATGTTTTGTGAGCAGCTGACTCAGAGCCTTGCCACAGTCCAAACAACCATGGATGAGCGCAATAAGATGGCCACCTCTAGCGTACAGAAGACCATACAAATTCAGGCAGAGGCCCTTAAGCTCATCCAAGATGAGATGATCGCTTCTCTTGACGCATCACTCCTGAAGCAACGACAGGAGACAGGAGCCCAGATTCAGCAGATACGTGCTGACCAAGAGACTGACTGGGAGCATTATTGTGATGCCGTCAAAGACTTCGACACCACCACTGCTTCCATCAAAACTATGATCTTCAACTTAGAAAAGGAAGTGGTTGCCATCTGCACTCGTCTCTCCCTGGCTGATGATGCCAAAAAGGGGGAAGGGGAAGATAAGGGTGGGGCGGAGACAGCTCAGGTGGGTGAAGGAGAAGAAGCAGAGGCAAGACCAAGTGCCAAGGGGGAAGGTTCAGCTGACCCAGCTGGAACCAGCACTGTACCCCCTCCTGAAATCGTCCAACTCCCAACTGTCCAAACAACTGAAGTGCGTGAGCCGGCTGCAGGATCAGGAGAAGGATCATCGGCTCAGCACATTAAGGAGGTCGCACAGTTCGTCGACCAAGAGGATGAGCCACTGCCACCACAAAGTCCGGGGAAGGAGAAAGCTATTGAATCAACTCATCCGCCTTCCCTGACGCCCAAATTCAAAACCAAAGCGGTGCAGGAGGCGTATGACATGCGTGTTGCTTAGCAGCACCAGGATGAGCTAGATCAGGAGCGACAGCGTGAAGAAGAGGCTCTAAAGGGCAAGAAGAAGAAAAAACAACCAAGTGTCAGAGCGTCCAGGAGCCAAGCCAGAAAACTCCTGGAGGAACAAATGAAGAAAAAGGCTCAGGACGAGCAAGCAGCTTCTGACACTGGTCTTCAGCCCCTGGCTCAAAGGATGAAAAATCTGACTAAGCTTACTCCTGAGCAGGAAGCAGAAGATAGAGCCACCTGGGAGGCAACGCTGCAGGGACTGAATCTCCGAAGAGGAGACACTAGAGCTGCGGCCCTTAGAGAAAAGAAGAGACTGGAGGATTTGACCAAGATCATTGAAATGACTGATAAGATGGCCAATGAACCAGTTATCGACTGGAGAAAGCAGATACCCAGGTCTTCCAAGTACTACAAGCGAGGCGCTCCCAGAGCTACTTATCAGAAGAAAACTCCTCACCGCCATGTAGACAAATGGGTACCGTGGAATCTAAACGAGGAGTGGGAGGAACTGAAGATCGAGTTCATCAAAGGATACTACGTGTGGCAATGCTATCCGACTGAGATTCTGGCAAATCAACTCTTCGATGAATTCCTTCATCAATCAAATGCCAAACTCAGAGCACAAATTCATCTGATCCTTGCAAAGGAGAAGCTGCCACTCGTTGCTCCTGCTTTCAGGAGATTGCCTCCTCCCATGACCACTCGCGGTGTTCTATGCACCAAAGATATTAAAGAAGAGGTCGACGCAGCAACACGCCATCATGATCTTAGTTCTCAGCTGCCCAGCGATCTTGAGGAAATCCAAACACTCCGTGCCAGAATCTACAAATTCTACGGTTTGGATCCTCTTGCTGACAAGTCTGCTGATTTCAAGAGCAAGACCAAGAAATTCAGACGTTAGCAGAAGTCTTCATATCTTGTATAGAAGTTAGGAACTATGTAATCCATTTCACATATATAACAGTTCCTTCTTCTGGCCAGACAATCACTCATTGTCTTACGGCTTTGTTTGTTTATCTTCATCACAACTGATTACTGAAGTGATCTGACACACACTCACACATAACCGTTCTCTGATGTGCCTATCTTTCTGCTGCTGACTTCCTTGAGTTATTTGCTCTGTTTTACTGAAGTTTTTTTTTATGTCAGTAGTTTGGGTTTTATTTTTCCTTAGGATTTATAGAGGTTTTGACATCATCAATTAGGGGGAAATTGTTGGGTTATGAGTCAGTAGAAGATACTTAGCAATTTATCAGGTAAAACAGTATGGGGGGAAATCATAGTGTTCATGCGGTGGAATTGAAGATCCCAAAACCCAGCTAGTATCAGAAGTATAGTGTTGATAGGACTAGATGATGTAATAGGCTAAACTGATTTTGATTTCTTTATCTTTTGTGTCTAAGTCCTGTACGGGGTAAATGTTGGATTGATCTTCAGGAGGAAGCTTAGTTTCCAGAACCCCACGTCATCAGTGTAAGAGCTTGTGTTCTTAAGTCATCAGTTGATCTTCGCTCAGTAGAAGACATCTCATCAGCTGATCGACATCAGTAGAAGAACCACAATACAAAACTCAGTACCTTCGGAGTCATCAGTTGACTGCACTCAGTAGAACATCTTTATCAACCGACTCAAACGAAGAAGACAGAGACTGCATCAAGTCTACTGTATCCGATAGGAAACGACCTAACTTTTAACATCATTCGAAAGTCAGCAGAAGATCATACGAGGATGAGTGAGAGTCAAGTCCGATGAAGACCGATGTCTGACATATCTCACCTACCACAAAACCTCGACCAATGAGAAGCCATCAACGCACTATCTGCTCTGACCAACTAATGCTACTCTCATGAACTGTAAATCAACGACTCTGCTACAACAATTCGAACTTATGGCCGTTTTCTTTGGAAGCTTGTGACACGTGGCATCATCCTCTCCAACGGGCAAATGCCTGGGTCATGACTATAAATAGAGAAGCGAATCCGAGCTCCACGCATGGGATATAAGGGGACAAAACGCTCAAGCATTCGAAACAACTCTAGCGCATTCAAAGAAAATCCAGCGAAGAACTTGCCTAACAGAAAATCTTTAGTTCTTCTCTCTAGAGTTTTTTTTTTAGATCCCTCTTCTCTAACTAAGCTCAACGTTTATATTTATAGCTTAGAATCTCGAAGGAGTTCACTTTTAGTGATTGTTTTTATTGTAAGAACTCCTTCCTAGTTGGAGATAATCCCCTCCCCTTCAAACTTAGGTTTGATTTGTAAAAGTTGCTAAGGACTATAACATAGAAGGGTCTGTCCAGTGCACAGATACCTTGCTGTGGCTTGCTCAGATTAATCAACAAGACCTCCTGTTCAGCAGGACCGTGGACGTAGGATCTTGCGTATCCGAACCACGTTAAAAATTGCTTGTGTTGTTTACTGCTTTATTGCACTGCATACAAACATTTTACAAACTCATAACTTGCATAAAACATATTCGAAAAGTGCACTAGCCGAAATCATTTAACTTGTGAAAATCACGTTTTCAACTGAGACAAATCTCCGGGCCCTACACACTTATCAGCACTAAGTCTTCGACTGAGAATCAAGCACTGACAAAAGTCAGTAGGAGAGACTCAGTAGTTGGCACACTCTGACCCGCGATCAGAAGGTTACTATTAGGCACTGTTCATCAGTAGCAACCTACAGCTCAGCTGTCCTTCGCGTTTGAGAAAAAAGAAACAATACTCAGGTGTATTCACCCCCCCCCCGTACACCTGAATCTCGTCTCTGGACCAATACATAACCATAAGCCTAGATCTAAGTCTAGGACCAAGGGTAGAAAGTGTTTTAACTGTGGGGAATATGTCCATTATCAAAAGAGTGTTCTTCACCTAGGAAAGGAAAATAGCATAGTGAACATAAGAGTGTTTCTAATGCTATACTGGGTGATGATTCTAAACAGAATGTGCTTGGAAAATATTTTATGGTTACTGAACCTCAAAATTTCTCCTCTGTGAATTCTGTGAACACTGTGCAAATCAATGAATGGCTTATGGATTCTGGAAGTCCATACCATGTTTCTCCTTTTAAAGAATGTTTTTCAAACTTAAAACTTGGTGATTTTGGTTATGTAATAGTTGCCAATAAAGACAAATGTGCTGTTTTGGGTATGGTTGACATTTGTCTGCAATTTAAATCTGGTTTTCAATATACTATGAAAAATGTAAGATTTGTGCCTACAGTTGCTTGCAATTTATTGTCCTTTACTGCCTTGGAAAATGATGGTTTTGGAGGAAGTTAGGAAAATGGTTGGATGAAGGTTAAAAAGGGGTCTTTAGTGGTTTTCAAATCTAAAAGGACTAATAACCTGTATCCATTCACTGCTGTACCTTTGTATCCTGCTTCTAATGTGAATGTTACCCTTTCTGACAAAACTATTTTATGGCATTTAAGACTTGGGCATGCTAGTTCTAAGAACTTGAACACTATGAGGAAATCTGAAAAACAAAGGTAGAAAACCAGACTGAGAAGAAAATTAAAGTCCTTAGGACTGATAATGGTTTAGAGTTCTGTAATTATCCTTTTGACAACCTTTGTGTTAAATCTGGAATTAGAAGACACAAAACTGTTCCTTATAACCCACAGCAAAATGGGGTAGTGGAAAGGATGAATAGAACTCTTCTAGAAAAGGTAAGATGTATGCTAGAACATGCAGGTTTGTCTAAAACCTGTTGGGGTATAACTGCCTTAACAGCAACATATCTGATAAATAGACTTCCTTCTAGCTACCTTATGGGGCAATGTCCTGAATTTGTCTTCTCTGGAAAATCTCCAGATTTGTCTCATCTCAAAGTTTTTGGTTGTGCTGCCTTTGTTCATCAAAAGGGGGATAAACTAGAACCTAGGTCTAAGAAGTGTGTCTTCTTAGGATATCCAGATGGGGTTAAGGGTTATAGGTTATGGGATAGAAGTCAGCCATGATTTAAGGTGATCATTAGCAGAGATGTGATCTTCAATGAGTCTGAATTTCCTTGCTTACCTACTCCTGTTTCTGCTTCTTCTTCTGATACTGCTCCTTTCAAGGTGGAGCCTAATCCCTCTTATGCTGAACCATTTAGCCATGATAATGATTCTCTTACTTCTGAAGATGCTGTGTCTGAATCTAGTATTGACAATTCTACCTCCAGCAGTGGTTCTCCTCAGTCTGATACTGTGCATGATGACTCTATTTCTGATCCTAATAATCTATCTGATTCTGTTCAAAGTGATTATATACTGTCCAGAGATAGGACTAGAAGAGTTCCTCATGCTAATACTAAGTGTGATGATTATATTATGCATGTTTTATCTATGTGTGATTCATTAGATAATGAACCTATTTGCTATTCTGATGCTTTGCACTCTCCCTCTGCTACTAAGTGGTTAGCTGTTATGCAATCTGAAATAAATTCCTTGCATGTGAATCAAACCTGGGTGCTTGTTCCTAAGTATGCTTCTTGTTCTCTTGTTGACTGTAAGTGGCTGTTTAAGATTAAAACAAAACCTGCTTCTGTTAGGTACAAAGCTAGGTTAGTTGCTAAGGGGTTTACTCAAAAAGAGGGGGTAGACTACTCAGAAATCTTTGCTCCTGTTGTTAAACTGACCACTGTGTGCATTATGCTTGCCTTAGTTGCTCACTTTAACTGGGAATTGAAACAAATGGATGTTACAACTGCTTTTCTTCATGGGGACTTAGATAGACAAATTTTTATGAAACAACCTGAGGGTTTTGTTGATTCTTCTAAGTCTAATCATGTGTGTTTGTTAAAAAAAGCATTGTATGGTTTGAAACAATCCCCTAGATAGTGGAACAAAAAGTTTGATCAATGCATGCTGTCTTTGAATTTTTCCAGAAGCTCATTTGATCCTTGTCTCTATTATACTTCTTCTGCCTGTATTCCTATTTACTTACTGATTTATGTGGATGATATGTTAATTGCCAGTCCTTGCATTAAATCCATTAAACATGTTCAGAAATGTTTAAGTGAAAATTTTGAAATGAAGGATTTAGGAGATGCAAAAAGAATTCTTGGCATGCATATCCATAGAGACAGAAAGATAGGCACTCTTACTCTTAATAAGATTTCTTATGTGGATAATATTTTGAGTAAATTTTCCATGTCTGCTGCAAAACCTGTAAATGTACCCCTTGCATCTCATACTGTTTTAAGTAAGGATCAATCTCCCAAGACTGATTCTGAAATGTCTGAAATGCCAATGGTTCCTTATGCAAATGCTATTGGATCTGTGATGTATCTTATGGTATGTACTAGGCCTGATATAGCTTATGCTGTGAGTTGCTTGAGCAGATACATATCTAATCCTGGTTTAGCTCATTGGAATTCTTTGAAATGGTTGTTTAGGTACTTGAAAGCTACTAAGCATTTATGAATCTATTTTTCTAAACAGTCTGATGGTACTAAACTTGTTGGTTATGTGGATTCTAATTATGCTAATGATAGAGACAATAGAAAATCTACCACTTCATATGTGTTTACCTTCTGTGGTTCTTGTATAAGTTGGAAATCTCAACTCCAACATATTGTTGCCTTATCTACAACTGAAGCTGAATATGTTGCAGCTGCTAAAGCCTTGAAAGAGGTTGTTTGGTTAAAAAATCTTCTTACTGAACTCCATTTTCTGCATAAGGATGTGATCTTGTATTCTGATAGCCAATCTGCTATTCAGTTAACCAAAAATCTTGTGTTTCATGGAAGAACCAAGCATATAGATGTTAGGTATCACTACATTAGAGACTTAGTGGAAAAGGGCGTGATTATGATTGATAAGGTACACTCTGATCTTAATCCTGCAGATATGGCCACCAAATGCTTAAGTTCTGAAAAACTGCAAACTTGTCTTAAGATACTTAAAATTGGTAAAGTTACAGTTTTGTATCTACATACCTCTCTTGTTAGGAAGGAGAGGGGGCGATGATGACATCAAATGCCAATTGCACACCTTCCCTTTGTAAAAGGGCACACCACTACTGGGCCTAAGGTGGAGTATGTTGAATGATAGGCCCAAACATATAAGTGCCCAAGCCTATCTGAGAAACTTTGCAGCTCACGTCTCTGTCCAGCCCGTGCCTTGGCCCATCTGTTGAAACGGCTCGCGCGGTTTACGCTGGATCGTTTCCGTCTACTGTGCTGAACCGTTACACATTGACCTACCTATATAAGGCCAATGTTGTATACTATTTAGTAGCGCAGCTTCTAAATCATCTTCTTCATCCTCTCTCTATACTCTCGAATCTTTCTTTCTCTCTTGTGAGTTATCGAGTGATTCTGTGTATAATCGTGAGGATTATCTGTACTAGTTTTCGATTGGCCTGTTGGCGCAATGTGTAGGTGTGTGTGGTGGGTGTGATTGAGCGGTCTGAGCCTGTACTGTATAGATCTGTTATATATTATAGTTGCTATTGTATTACAGTTTCAGATCTTCGATCCTTACAATTACGAATTAAATGCATAATAATTACGAATAAAGTGTATAAATAATTCGGCATGGAAATAAAGCTTCTTCGGAGGAACATGGGAGAGATGAAGAAAAAGAACAGGAAGCTTTTTTCTCTCTCTTCAAATAAAATTAAATGATTTATATGATTCACCCTACAAATTATTAAAATGAAAAAACTGAATAGAATAAGAAATAAAAGAAATCAAATGATTTATATACCCTTAATGAAGTCAAATAAGAAATTTAAAGTTAAAAGCACCCCCTTCAATCCGGACCACACAACTTTTGTATGAAAGAAGGAGATGTGTTCTTAGTTCCTTTATTAAGGAGGTGTTCCTTATAGAACTCTCCCATATCTATATATATATATATATATATATATATATATATATATATATATAAAACTAATGTAAATTATTTCTTATAAATATTTTTACACAGTGACAATAAATTTTACTTTATAAAAAAAACTGATACTACCTCCGTCCCGCTATTTCTGGCACACTTTCTCGAAATGGGCGTCCTGCTATTTCTGGCACACTTCCTAATTTGGAAATACCTATCATCTCTCTCATACTTTACCATCTTATTTCTCCTACTTTTTCTTATTTTATCTTATTCTCTCTTACTTTATCATCTTCTCTCTCCTACTTTATCATCTACCCATATCTCATTCTTTATCATCTACTTTCTTAATTTTCGTGCTGAAATGAAGTGTGCCGGAAATAGCGGGACGGAGGTAGTATTTAGTATTAGTTCGGAAAAAAAATTAGATACAAGGTATGTATAAATATATTTTTGTATCTAAAACTAAATAAAAGTTATTTCTTATAAATATTTTTACACGGTGATGATAAAAGTTTAATTACTTTTATTATTTTTATATATATATATATATATATATATATATTAAAATAAAATATTTGACTACATGTACTTCCTTTTAATATTTTAAATAAAATTTAAAAATTGATGAAAAAGATGAAATATTTGCAAAATTAAAAGAAAAAGTCAGGAGTCATGCCACATTCATTATTTACAAAATACTAAAATATTGGTAAAATAATGTAAGTTTTTCTTTATAAGAAAATAATCAATAATCCTTGTATAAATACAATCTAGCATCAGTATCTTATGATCTTAATACATTACCTATGTTGCACCGACACTTCAAAAACATCAACGTATTGTGTTGGACATGTGTTAAACACTCAGACACGACACTACACTTCAATTGTCGTGTCCAATAGATTTATATACACATAATTATAATAAAAATATACAAAATTAATTTATTTTACACTTGATTTTATATTTTTAAATAAATTAACGTCCGTGTCATGTCCTAAGTTTTTTTTTAAAAGTATCGTGTCCCGTGTCCGTGTCGAGTCGTGTCAAGTGTTCTGTATCCATGCAACTTAGTACACTAGGTATCAAATTAGGTATGCCTAATTAAGTGGGTATTTAGAGTAGCTTAAATTTATTTATAAGAAAGGAAAGTTGTTCGAAAACAATTGAAAGATGTTAAAAGTGGTTTTTTTACTAATATGTTTTTGCAACCAAATAGGTTATTTGCTTTAAAATACACGAATTTTTGTCAAAATTTCATTTTGCACATGAACTTTAAAATCTGTCTGTAAATACATGAACTTTCAATTTGTTTGAAATTGCACATGGGTCAAAAATCCAGCGAAATTAAAGCTGACATGGTATTTTCAAGCGTGACATGTCTGCACACGTGGCAATTTAGTCACCATCAAACCAAAAGTCAATTTTTTTTATTATTTTAAATACACAAACTTTGTAATAATTTCCGTTTTGCACTTGAACTTTGAATTTCATTTAAATTTGCATATAAACTTAGAATTTCATTTTAATTTGTTAACAAAATTTGAATTTTCAAATTTTTTTATGGAAAATGTTGGTCCGGAGACGAGTATCAGGTGGTGGTGGTGGGGGGGGGGGTGAATACACCTGATTGCAAGTTTTTCCTCAAACGCGAAGGTCAGCTGAGTTGAGTTTTGCTACTGAATGAACAGTGCCAGATATAAACTGCTGGTCCTGAGAGTAACGTTCAGGTGTAGAGGGGGGGGTGAATACACCTGAAAACCGATTTCTCAACTTAAAACGCGAACAGTCCTTTTCAGGAGAGTGCCGTACTGAACGAGTTCAGCAGACCAAATAAGATGTTCTGAATCGCGTGGCAGAGTGACTGACTTGACTGAGGCCTGCTAGCTGACTAGAGTCAGAATTCAGTACCGTTCAGATAAAGTTCAATAGTGCGGAAATGTGTAGGCCCAAATTCGGTTGAGTTAATAAAGCGTGTTTATCAAAACAGTGTCAGTAAATTAGTGCAGTCGATTAAGCTTGCTAAAAATCATTCAAAAGGAAAATTAGTGTCAGTTAATAAAATTAGTGCAGTAAATTAGTGTCAGTTAATAAAGCGTGTTTATCACAAGGAAAATATCTTTAAAAGGAAAATATTTAGTATGCAACGAAAATCATTCAACGAAACTCAGTTGAATGATTACTCAGTTGGGGCTCGATTTAGCATACTCAGTTGGGGCTCGATTATTGTGCATACTGAAAATATCTTTAAAAGGAAAATATCTTTACCGTTGTATTTTTATGTTGGTTCGTTGGGGCTGTTTTTATTTGTTGGAAAGATTTTCGTTTGTGTGTATCTTGATTTAGTCAGTGGTTTATAGTTCTATGTTAATGTTATATGTTAATCTTTAAGATGGTTTGTAGGCTTCTGCTCTGCTCTGCTTGTAATTTGTTGGCTTCTGTTGTCTTGTGTTTTGATTTGTTGTTAAATATTGGTTCTAAATCAAATTTATTAGCCTCTTCCTTGTTATGATCTGTTTGTGATCTCTAGGCTTCTGTTATGATCTGTTCTGATATATTGGCATATTCTTTATTCTGATTGTATTGGTGATCTCTTGGCTTTTGTTATGACTTATTAGGATTGTGTTGGAGCAATATAACAAGCTTTGGAATATGTGTTTTTGTCTTTCATAACTAATACCTTCATTTTGTTTGAATTGTCTGTTAGTTTTTATTTTTCATTGTAGTAAAAAATGACATATACGCTCGCATTTGCAGGGGATATGACAGGAAAGACCAAGGCTGCAGGTCGTGTATGATTTGGGTTCAAGTACTGGGGTCCGAATGCAACCAACTTCTTGGTAAATTTTTCAATTGTTGTCGAAGAATGGGTAGTTCGTTTTGTAATGAACTAGTTTTGTTATAGTTTGTACGTATTTGAGATTTTAGTCATAGAACAATAAATTATTATTACAATACGAAATTTCTTGATAAGTATTTTATGGAAATATTACTGGATTTTATTAGTTTTATTGACGGTGGTAAACTGTAAATTGTACCTTTGACAACGGTTAATATACCGGAACGACAACAATTCCAAACCGTTGTCAAAAATACCTACTACAACAACTGAAAAAAGTGAAAGACAACGATAGGAAACCGTTGTTGAATATACATATGACAACGGAAAAAAGCGATACGACAACGGTTTAAAATCATTGTCTAAAACGCATACGACAACGTGTAGAAAAATGAAATGACAACAGCTTTAAACCGTTGTCGAAAGATCAAACGACAACGGACACAATACAAAAAGGACATGGTTGAAAACCGTTGTCGAAAATCTTAAAGACAACGGTTAAAAACCGTTTTCTATTAGCGAAAACCTACGACAACGGTACCTACGACAACGCGATATTTCGTGATAGACAACGGTCTATCAGCGTTTTTGTTGTAGTGGGAGTTAAAAGTATGATTGGCAATAGCAAAATCTTTTAAAATACATAGTAAAGTACCATTACATCTGATTGAGAACCTTAGTATTTTATGCATTGACTAAAATACTAAAGGTGGGCAGACATGTACATCCATGACCTAATTACAGTCAAAACTTTTAGTCAATGCTTAGTCAAAAAACTGATTCAGTTTTTCTAATCTTCCTCTTGCTTGATTAGGATTCTTCTGTTTTTATTTTCATTTGCTGCAGGATGTTCATCATTTGAATTTCTCTTGTTTTTCCTCCGTTGTAAGCTTCGTCACTTATTCCCAGACTTAATCGGTCTAGATTGTCTGAGATTCCTATGAAAATTAATGGGAGTCAATAAGGTAATATGATGTAATAATTTGGAAAACTGAGTATCAGCATATAGTTGTGCAAAAGTTTCATCAACTGATATCTTCGAAAGCTTGCAGTTTTCGTTGTAAGGTATGGTCTTTTGAGATTTGGGATAGATCTTTAATAAAAACTTTATGTTCAAGAAGGTCTTCTCAATTTGGTCTAGAAGTTTATTAGTATCACTCCTAGCCATTCAACCATGTGTTTATTAGGACATAAAATTTGTCCGGAAGTGTTCGAGATATTAAGTATGTTGCTTTAACCTTCCTCCACGTATGTTCTAGTCGGTTTGATTGTTGCTTCTGATCAGATCTTCTGATTTGTGTTCCGGTCTTTTTCTCCCTCTGGGTGGTCAGAGAACTGAAGAAAATTAAGATTTATGCCTCTCTCTCTCAAACGACGTGTATGAGATTATGAATGTGTATTCTGATTATGAGCATAATACTAATATATATAGGCTTCAAGAGCCAATATTATAGTAATATTTGTAGCCCATTAATTTAATTATATCCCTAATGAGCTTCTATATAATTAGGCCATAATATAATTAGTTAATCTATTGAGCTACTAATATTTATCAATTAATTGGCCCAACCAATTATTTCCAGATAAATAACAATATTAAATAACATAAAATGCATTAATTTATTAATAATGATTTCTGAGAGACAATAAATAACTAGGCAACTAATTGGGCCAGATCAAGGATCTAATGCAAGAAATAAACAGGGCCTCAAATTAAGTAATTATCTATGTTCAGCCCAGATCAAAATTAATTAATAAACACAGATGCATTCCACTAGAGAATCCGTGCTGACTTACCATTTTATCCCAAATTGAGTAAGGGCTTGTATTTTAAACTTAATCGATCCCCGTATTTAAGATAGAAATATCCGTTAATTAATTAAGCTCACTGATAACATAAATTAATTAACATCTTATTATGTTTCTGAGTAGTACCACTCGACCTCATTAACACACCTGAACTTAATCAACCAGCCGGGTTTAGTGTGCTAATCCTTACGAGTTTCTCAAGGGATATTATTAACCCATTTTACTAAGATATGGTTGCAAGATACAGACAACCAGCCTGAGCCACAATAGATCCAGTTGCGATGACGTTCACCATAGTAGGTCAAAGTAATAGATAGCCAAATACACTCAGCTGAAGTCTTATCAAACTTAAGACCAGCTAAGTCACCGAGATCTTGGTTCTCCACTAAGGTCAGTCAGGAAAACACATCTCATTATGATCCATCAATACATCACCTTAAGTGTACCAGTAAAGACAAGCAGCCAAGACAAGCCACTTCTTATCTAAACTACAACTTATCCTTAAGTTGTTTCAGCTGTGATAACTGTTTATATCTTGTCAGTTCAACCAATTTGTGTAGTCTTCTGTGATACCCGACACACTACACAAATCTAACTTTTATACAAGATAAATGATTACATGTGCAAATATATATATTTATCAAATAAGAGAATAAAATAGTGGCAATGACAAAACACAATGTATACAAGCATAAAACTTGCTTCCATTATATAAAATCCCAACAATTCTCCCACTTACACTAAAACAAACTTTTAGTATACAATGTGTCAGTTCTGGTACTAACTAGTACTCAACTGTCTATCCTATCTATCACTACATCTTCTCCTACTTATACAAAAGTTTTTGTAGTCCTAAGTGGGGGGCATCTATACCACTCCTAAGCCACGAACATGCTTCTCGTAAGCCGGGGTGGTAAGCTCTTCGTGAAAGGATCAACTAGGTTGTCTTTAGTTCCAATTTTATCTATCACCATGTCTCCTCGATTTATGAATTCTCGTATAATGTGGTATTTTCTATCTATGTGTTTAGACGCCTTGTGAGATCTGAGTTCCTTTGAATATGCCACTACACCCGAGTTATCACAATAAAATTGTGGTAGTCTTAGGTAAATTCATAACAATATCAAGATCTAGGAGGAAATTCTTGAGCCAAACTGCCTCTTTCGAAGCTTCTGAAGCAGCCACATACTCTGCTTCCATGGTTGAGTCCGCAATGCATTTCTGCTTTGCACTCCTCCATGAAATGGCTCCACCTCCCAAGGTAAACACATAACCCGAGGTAGACTTCTTCTCGTCGCTGTTAGCCTGGTACTCCGAGTATGTATATCCCAAAGGTACTTGACTGTCTTACTGGTAAACAAACCTATAGTCTTCAGTCCGTTTAAGGTACTTGTGTTAACAGATTGTGCAGTTGCTCGTGGAGCTCTATCTTGCACAACTGGCTGTGTGAGTGGATTTCGATCGCCTTGTGATTCCTCAAGGATGATCTAGACTTGAGACTTGTGATTACTAATATAATCCTCCTCTAAGAACGAGCAATAGTGCTGACAACGATCTTCTGTTCTTTAGGATCATAAAAATAACCACCATTCGTTTCCTTCGGATATCCTATAAAAAGCATAACCTCTAAACATGGCTCCAACTTGTCGGCCTGCTTATTTAGCACATAAGCAGGACACCCCCAAATCTTTATGTGGTGCATACTATGCTTGTGGCCGCTCAAAAATTCGACTGGAGTCGTGTTAACCGACTTGGATAGCACACAGTTCAGTAAATATGCTGCAGTTTGTAGGGCATATCCCCGAAAGGAAACTGTCAACGTTGCATAACTCATCATCGATCGAACCTTTTCTAAGAGTGTTTGGTTTCTTCTCTCTGACACACCATTTGCTGAGGTGTGCCCGGTGCTGTCAACTGGGATGTAATCCCATATTCTGTCAAGTAGTCCTTGATCTCGTTGGATAGATATTCCCCACCACGATCAGATCGCAGTATTTTGATTTCTTTACCTAACTTCTTCTCCACTTCTGCTTTGAATTCCTTAAAGGTTTCGAAGTAATCCGACTTGTGGCGAAAAGGGTAAACATATCCATATCTCGAGTAATCGTCGGTAAATGTGACGAAGTACTCATACCCTCTACGAGCTTGTGTAGACATGGATCCACACAAGTCAGAATGAATCAAACTTAGTGCTTCTGTGGCTCTATAACCTTTTGCCTTAAAAGGCCTGGTCACCATCTTCAATTCCAAGCAGGATTCGCAAGTTGGAAATGGTTCAACTTGGAGAGACTCCAATGATCCATATTTCACCAACCTTTGGATCCCATTCAGATTGATATGACCTAGTCGTAGATGCCATAGATAAGTTTGATTTACCTTAGAAGATTCTTTTCTATTCTTGGAATTTGATGATGAGGAAACAACATTAACATAATTACACGGTTTAGAAGTAATAGTATATAAAGATCCGTTTAATGGCCAACCATAGATAAAATCATCGTCTTTCACGATAGAATTTTTACTATCAAAACTTGATTTATAACCATCCATAGTGCAGAGTTTTGAAACAAAAATAATGTTTCGCCTAAACTCAGGCACATATTAAACATCTTTAAGTACTAAAACAGAACTTTCAAAAGATAGATGTAAATCTCCAAAGGTAATTGCAGGAACTCTCGATCCATTGCCCATCGACACTACCACATCACCATCGCTCAATTGCATTTTCTGCAAGAAACCTTGCAAGGTGTAACAAATATGATCAGTTGCCCCCCCGAATCCACTACCCATTCGTGGGTAGAAGAGGAAACCATAAAAGTTTCAGTTACTGTAGCGACTTGCGTCTCTTTCTATTTTTCCTTGAAGTTTGGACATTCAGTTTTCCAATGTCCAACCTTACCACACTTGAAACACTTCCCCTTAGGTTTTGGAACCCCTCTGGTAGGAACCCCTCTGGTAGGAGCTAACTTTGTGCTCCCACTACCCTTCTTAACATCGTAGCCTTCTTGTCCTTTTTCTGGAATCCACCTTTCGGAGGATTCCTTGAGCTGCTAGTAGTGTTCAAGATTTGGGTCCTCTTACCCTTACTTTGACCCGTGATTCCTTCTGCAGTGATTAATTCACTCAAAAGTTCATTCAGAGTGTAGTTTTTCTTTCACATCACTACATTTAGGCGAAAATTCACGTATGCCTTAGGTAGCGAATGCAAAATGATATCTATCTTGATGCCAAGATCCAAGATACCACCAACATTGGTAAGTCGATCTAGCAGCTCGATCATATGTAAAATATGATCCTGCACGGATGCACCTTCAGTCATAGAGCAGGTCGTAATTTGCCTCAAGAGATGAAATCTCTGAGATCTATCGGTCTTAACGAACTTTTCAGCCATAGAATCCCATATCACTCCCGCATGGGGCGTGTTTTCATATTGTGAAGCAAGAGAATCGATCATGGTAGATAGAATGACAAAACGAGTCTTGTCATTGTCGTCTATCCACTTCTCTGATTCCCTTATTTGCTCTTCAGTTGCCCCTTCTTCGGGGAGTTCAGGCTCAGTGTTACTGAGAAATATATTATTTTCTCAGTTTGGAACAATAGTGTAAGGTTTCTCTTCCACTCTTTATGAAATTAGTTAATTAAAACCCGTTAGGGTTTGGTTGGTGAGAGTGATTAGAAACTTATGAAATTTTTGAACATACATATTTGAAATATAAAAACATGTTATATTCGCACATAATTCGTAATTAACCATCATTGTAACCTTTTGAAGAAACCATGATGTTAAATACTCGAACAACCCTAGGAATTCCATTGGTAAGCCACATAGGTGGACGTTTACTAGCGTAACCTTAAATCAAGCTATGTACCAAGCTCTTTAATTCCAATCCACGCCTAGGTTCTTAAGATGAATGGAATTAATAGTTCGATGTTCTGGACCATGTCATTATTAAATTGCGGGAAGGGACTTCGAGGGAAGTAAATTGTACCTGTAGTGAAATCTAAGCATTGACCATTAATTTGACTAAATTTGTAATACCCCGAGAAATTTTAATAAATAAAATCTGTAACGATAGGGATTTAATTCCGAAATAAGTCCATAACTAGAACGCAATTTCGTTCGATTTAATTATCGTCGAGTTCGCGGGTAATTACGGAGCATTATGAACGTTTCGCGATATTCCGGATAATTTCGAGTTTTATATTGACACACCTATTATTATATACGTATACATGTGTACCTCGTGATTTTTAGTACATGTAATTGAGTTGAATTTTGATATGGGAATTAATTGCCAGTAAATACATAGAAATATATATATATATATATATATATATATATATATATATATATATATGGTAGGATCACACCACGTCATCCGTATCTCCCTCTCCCACGCCGTATAATCTCGCCAAATCCTACCATCTTCCAAAATCTCTCCGCTAACACGCCAACTATCTGAAGAAGGATCGAAATCATGGTTCTGCCCACCTCCCCATTGGCGAACAGAATGAAGAGGAATAAGAGATCCCTCTCCTTCCCATTTTTCATGCAGAGTAGGAGGCGAAGGGGTGCTGGGTTTCTTGTGAAGATGGAGAATCGGGCATGCCTATAAAACTAGTCCTTCTCACCCCAAATTCGTCCCTGTCGATCCTTCGTTCACAAACCTTGCACCTGCAGCTCTACGCATTAACTTGTCCGAAGAGAAGGGAGGAGCCGCGGTTGGGATCCCGCAGCCGACTCGCGGCCGGAACGAGGAAGGAGGAGTTTAGAGTAACAGTTTCTCCACAATTTCTTCTTAGATTATTGTTAGCCCCTTCGTAACATTGCTACGTAAATTAGTATATGGTGTGAATGCAGTTTTTGTTTCCTTTTAATCCTCAAATGTGTCTTGTTCATGTCGCATTGCTTTTCTTGTTTTCGCATCCGATATTAGGGGCCGAATCCGTCTGATATTAGCTTAATAATTGATCTCCCTACTGTGTAAATCACATATCTGATGGAAATGGGTAAAACTGAATATTGAACTTTGAAGTTTACACTTGTTCGGCTAATGCACACCATGTGTTCAATAAAATGCTTCAACCACGTTTTTATTGATATCTTATGAGTTCTAGAACCATAACTGATATTAGGGCTTAGAAATAGACAAGGGTAGAAGAATCACATTTTATGTGCTCATACAATCCATTTTCGATCTTGCCGAAACGAACTTGAAGTCCCTATCCTAATCGCTACCTCCTCCGTTAACCGACGAGCTTTAACCCCCCTTTACCGCATCCTCTCGTTGTAAGAACGCACATTTCTGGACACTCTTAGAAAGTCCCTATTTTTGGCTTTCAAACGTACCAAATGGGACGTGAATAGGGTCCCGAACCGGGAAGTTATGCAGCGTTGAAAATGCCCGACAGAAGCTGCCCTGCCTTACGCGCTGTAGGGCAGCGATATTCCCGACCTCCCCACACCTTGTTGACTGACTCCTATGTCCGTACGTCCATACCGCTGAAGAGCCATGATTACTGGCTTCCTAACGCACCTCTCAGTTCGCGAAGCGGAGTCCGAACCACGAAGTTATTCAACGTCGAAAATGGATCGTCGAACTGCCTAGTATTTTTCAGACTACGGAGCAGCCTCTTTCGAGCGTTTCCAACACACTGTGTATTGCCCGAAACCCCTTTGAAACCTATATTGTTGGAAAGCCACGTCTACAGGCTTTCCAACGCCACTTGTCTCTCGATATTTGGAGCTCGGACCAAAAAGTTATGCCCCGTCGAAAAGGCCCTTCTCAAAACTGCCGAGTTGGCGAGAAGCGCAGAGTAGCAAGCTTCCGACCCGATTTATACGACCCGATCGAACTAATATCCCAGCAAACTTACACCAACACAAACCTTAATAACAAGGACTTCAAAACATATTTTCGATTGCGAAACGGAGTCCCGACCGCTGAGATACGCTTGCTCGAATATAGCCCAGAAACTGTTTGTTTAAATGCAACCAGAAATTCTAAGTGTTGAAATAAGGGTTTAACTCCACCCGTTTGAGAGATCGTTTGTGAACAGCCCTCGAATCTGGTAACCCCAAGCCACCTACCGTATCAAACCTTGTCATTCAAGAAATCTCCAGAACCTTTCCGTTCGCCGTTTGGAGATCGTATCAAGAAGTTACGGATCGACGAAAATGCAACGCTGAAACGCCCATCCTTCCCGGAATGTGCTGAACCCCCAACTTTAAAATGGTCTTTGAGCTTCGCTCCTTCTCGAAACTCATCAAACCTTATACGGATAGAAAGCTGAGTTCGTTGACTTTCCAAAACCATGCTCGACGCATAAAATGGAGTTCGAACGAAAATGATATGAGACTACAAAGTACTGCTGGCAGAATTGCCACATTTTCGTCGCCTCAAGTTCAGAGACTATTTTCGATGTCGATACAACATCCGATCAGAAAACTTATTTCTACGGTCTTGTACCCCTCCTGGGGCAGAATCTAAACGTGAGTTTTCGTCGAAGACCGACGGTCGGATCGTCCGAAAATAAACCCAGAAGTTGCTGCGAAAATCATTTTCCAAATATATTTTATTTTCAAATATTCCCTTAATTGGAAAATACCAAGCTACAAAAAATTACCAAATGAAGAGAGGATGCTATGAATATGTGAACAGGATATATCCGGGCAAGATTATTGAAGAAGAATTTTATCATTTCGAGAAAATAGCGAAATAAAATCCGCCCTTTGTAACCAAAAATCCTAATTGCTAGTGACGAACTTTGTGGTCTAGAATTCAATGAAATTCTAGGACTTTGGGATTTAACCCTAACAAAAATAAGGTCTCTATTGTAGGACCCTCTGAGGAAAGACGGTAACCTCGGAAAAAGCCGCGGATAATAATATTGCGCCACGAGGTGGGTTATATTTTCCTCTAAACTTATTTTTGAGTTATTAAGCTCTTAAATTATATGAAATGCAGTTATCCATTGAAATGTTTTATGCGCGTTCGATTAAGTTTAATGCTCTTGTATGGTCGATCGAGATTCTTGTTCTGACCTAAACGTCAGACGGGAATTGTGTACACCCCCTGTTAGTTGTGCAGTGGGTTGATCTCCACTGTGCACTAACCTTTATAAGGGATTATCTGGGGAAAGGCCCGATATCCAAAGTTGAAAAGGGTACTCTGAGTAACGGCTGGAGACCCTAGATGAAATTGGATCCGACGAGGATGTGTTCCGGGATCGCAAGAGTAACTAAAAGAACGCTGCATGCGCGCGCACAAATGAGAAAATATTTCGTATACTTAGGAGTATCTTTTCCTTTTAAAACCTCCTAAGTTATACATTTACGCTTTGGATAACCACAAGTTTTATAAAAGAGTTTTCTTAAGTGCTCGCCTACTGAGTACACTAGTACTCAGCCCCAAATCTTTTTAAAAACTTTTTCAGGTTGAGTGGCCACTGCTGACGGGCGGAGCCGAGGCAAGGGTTGTCGTCAAATAATTAAATTTCGTTGTGCCAAAATGGTTGTTGCCCAATTCAAGGAAAGTAGCTCTTTCGTCAATCGCCACTCTAGACTTATCTTTATCCGAACTGCTTTCTTTGTGTTCAGATACTTATCACTTTTTTGTGAATCACGAACTGAAAATCCTATAATTTAATTTTTGAATTATTATGTATTATCTTTTAAATCATGAATTTTCGCTTTATTTATCTGTATTGTACCACACCCGTTCACACGCCCTTTTCTGAAAATCGGGATGTGACAATTAGGTATCAGAGCAGTTCGTTCCACTCCGGACCTAAACTGTTGTTCAAGAAAATCTAGACTCGCTTCTCTAGATTTCAAGATTTGTTCCGCTTTTGAAAATCTAAAAGTGCATTTCGTGTTAGTCTAGAATAGAACCTCTGGACTATTATAATATTCGACAACCCTCAGCTCCTGCTACAACTGCAAGAAGCCAGGACACTATCAGTACGATTGTACTAGGCTTAGTACAGCTGAAAGAGCAACAAGAAAAGCTCGAAGGGAGAAGTTCATCAAGAAGCGACAAGCCTATATTGCCGGTAAACTCTCAGACGATTCAGAAGAAGTCGACACCTTCATGGATTCATCTGATGATGAAGCCGCCTTCATGGCTATTGAGCTTGAAGAAGATACTGAAAAGTGTCTGATGGCAGGAGAAGAGGATGAGGTAAACTCTCCATAACCATTTAACTCTTCTTCACACTGCACACAAGATACTATTTCAGGTGCAGACGAGAATCTGGCGTCGCGATCCCCTATGAAGAATAACTAGACTAGCAGATTCAGATGAGTCTGCAGATCAGCAAGACTCTTCAGGAGTTGGATGCCCTGAAAGTGGAAAATCAGAGACTTTCTCAAGAGAGTCAGGTTGCTACTGAGTCGGAAGGACTTGTTATGAGACCAAAGACTCTTGATGATCAAGTCTCAGTAGCAAGAAGGTTTGATTTCGGTACTGACCAAAGACTTAACTAAAAAAGATATGGAATTGAGTCTGTTGAAGCAGAAGTTCTCAAAACTTCAGACCGAGCACGAAACTCTGAAAAATAGTGATGATGTCTGGAGAAACCTGATGCCAGCGCGGTACATGGGAGTTGAGAATAAGCTTGGGGCAACGCTAGCCAACAACAAGCCTAAGCACTGCAAGGAAGGACTCGGGTTCAGCTATGCAGCCTCCACATTGGCTAACTAATAGGTTTGTTCAAGGGGAGATGATCAATGCTGAACCACTGAATCCCTCAGCAAAGAACAAGCAAAAGATAAAAGAACCTCATCCTATCTATCAGAAGTCTGACCAAAAGTTGAGCTCAAAATCACCCCACCTCAAGTAAGAGGGAATTAGTAGAGTAAAGTGGGTTGATCAGTATGGACCGCCACAACTGACACATGTAGTTCAGTATGGGTCATATTACTATGATCCTATTGTCAGAAGGGGCCCCAAAGGTCAGAAGAAGAAAAAGGCCGTTAGAAGGCTAAAGTCAGTAGTCCACCAACTCATAAGATCAGGACTCCTGAATCGATAAAGCCTCAGAAGTCAACTTCACCTAGCCCAACGGTGAAATACGTTGACAAAAGTGGAAAGAAATTGTCTGAGACCATCAGGGTCGTTAAACAAATTTGGGTTTCCAAAACTAACGCTTAAGGACCCAAAATAAAAAATAAAGGGTATCTGAATATAATTCTATTTTACAGGTGCACAGGGACCCATGGTACATGGACAGCGGATGCTCAAGACATATGACATACCAGAGGAGTCTACTGAAGGATTATATCATAGAAGAAGGACCCCGAATCGAGTTTGGAGACAATGCAAAATGCTATATCAGAGGCTATGGAACTCTTAGCATTGGAACCACCACAGTTCCAAGAGTATCATATGTTGAAGGACTTCAACATAATCTTCTCTCTGTTAGTCAATTTTGTGATAACTCGAATAGAGTAATTTTTGACACTGGTTTCTGTGATTTTATTGATAAATCTACATGGAAAACAGTGTTATCAGGTTCGCGCAAGAACAATATATACATTGCTGACTGGAATTCAGCAGAACCTGAAGCACGTTTGCTAGCGAAGAATGACAACAGAACGGGGTGGCTCTAGAACAGAAGACTCAACCATCTCAACTTCAAGATGCTAAACAAGCTTGCCAGAAACGCTCTAGTGAGAGGATTGTCGAATGAAATGTTCAACAAAGACACTCAGTGTGAGGCATGTCTGAAGGGAAAGTAAACAAAGAAACAAAATCCAACAGTTTCATCACCTTCCACTGATGGAATCCTTCAGCTCCTCCACATGGACTTGTTCGGACCAGTCTCTCCTGTGACGATCAGAGGCAAAAATTATGCATTAGTAGTCATTGATGACTACTCGCGCTACACATGGGTTATATTTATTGCCAACAAGTCTGACGTCAAAACAGAGTTACCTACACTTTTGAAAAAGCTCAGTGTCGAGAAGAACACCTAGATCAGAAAGATTCGTTCAGACAGAGGAACTGGGTTCCTGAATGCGATGGTCAAAGAGTTCTGAGAAACTGAAGGAATAGAGCATGAGACGTCTGTTGCACGCACCCTCGATAAAATGCGATTGTTGAGAGGAAAAATAGAACACTCAAAGAAGCAGCAAGAACCCTGCTTGCAGATTCAGGACTCCCAGCAAAATTATGGGAAGAAGCTACTGATACTACATGTTATACTAAAAATAGATCTCTACTAACAAAGCAACATCAGAAGACACTATGAACTATGGAACGACAAGAAGCCTCTCTTATCTCATTTCCATATTTTTGGGTGCTTATGCTTTATCCACAATAATGGAAAGGACAAGTTAAAGACTTTTGATAGCAAGTCAGACCAGGGAGTCTTCTTAGGATACTCCCGGGTAGGCAAAGCCTTCAGAGTTTTTAACTACTGGACCCTTTGCGTGGAGGAAAGCCCTAATGTTTTTTTTAATGAGTTTGCTACTGAAGACAAGAGCAGAAACTCAAATTCAGAATTTGAGGACATCTGTAATCAGCTACAGGATCTAAGCCTAAAAGATAATGTTGAAAAGATCCAGCTTTGTTGGGTAGCTGAACCGATTGATTCTTCTGAACAGAATTAATCCTGGGTAACTCAGGTCGATGAAGAAACTAATATGGTAACTAAGACCTCTACTAAGAATAACAACTCAGGGGGAACTAATAATGTTCCTGAGCTAAATGTCCCTGAACCTGGTGACTCAGTAGACCCAACTCTTGCCACTGAATTGCTTCAATCTCAGAATAGTTCAACTGAAATGCCTAACTCTCCTACTGTCTGTGTTGAACAAATTTCAGATGAAGAAACAAGACATCGTCGATCGTGGCTGGATGCTCACTCTTCAGATCTTATTATTGGAGATCTGTCAGCAATTGTCAAGACAAGATCCAGATTTGTCAGGAAGAAAGCGCCTTATAGTCCAGCTTCTTGTTTACTGAAGAACCTCAATCAATTGAGGATGCGCCGAATGACACTGACTAGATTACTGCCATGCAAGAGGAGCTGAATCAGTTCACTCGAAACGACGTCTGGGAGCTTGTTGACAGACCGCGACATCAACACGTGATTAGAACCAAATGGGTCTTCAAGAGCAAGCGTGATGAAAACAAAATTATAGTAAGGAACAAAGCTAGACTCGTGGCAAAAGGTTACTGTCAAGCCAAAGGAATAGATTTCGACGAAACATTTTCTCCAGTTGCAAGATTGGAGGCAATCAGACTATTCCTTGCCTACGCAACACATCAACGCTTCAGAGTATATCAAATGGATGTGAAGTCAGCGTTCCAGAACGGCGTTCTAAAAGAAGAAGTCTATGTGGAATAGCCTCCCGGCTTTCAGCAGGGACATCAGGTGTGTAGACTTAGAAAGGCTCTGTACGGGTTAAAACAATCACCTATGGCTTGGTACGATACCCAGTCTGAGTTTCTTCTTCATAAAGGTTTTCAGAAGGGCACCGTGGATCGCACTCTATTCAGCATTCGTCAAGGCGATGAAATCTTACTTGTGCAGATCTACGTAGATGACATTATCTTCGATTTCAGGCGAATCCTAAGTAGAGCCACATGGACTCAGCAAAGAAGATTCTCCGCTATCTCAGAGGAACACCTGACATGGGTTTATGGTATCCAACAGATGATAATATTGAACTAACTGGTTATTCTGATGCTGACTACGCAGGTTGCAGGATTGACCGAAAATCAACTTTAGGAACTTGTCAGTTCCTCGGCAATAAGCACATTTCATAGTTCTCCAAGAAACAACATTCAATAGCGACGACAACTACTGAAGATGAATACATGGCTGCCGAATGTTGATGCGCCCAAAACCTTTGGTTGAGACAACAACTACGAGACTATGATGTCATTCAGAATGAAGTGCCGATCTTTTGTGACAGTTCCAGTGCCATTCCAATAACTCAGAACCCTGTTCTCCGTACTAGATGCAAGCACGTGTATATCAGACACCACTTCATTCCTGACCATGTCGAAAAGAAGGATATCAGAATGGAAAAGATCCATACTGATCGTCAAAGGGCCAATATACTGACCAAACCTCTAGCTGAAGCCAGATTCCAAGAACTTTCAGTAGAGCTAAGTCTGTTGTACCCTACTAACTCAAGTCAGTAAGTGGATTCAGGAGAGATGAGCATTCAGCAAGGGGGAATGTTTACCCTCAGTACTGAACTCGTTCAGTACACAGAGATTCAGAAACCAACTACACGTGGTATCAGCTGACTACAATGTTCAGCTGACAGGTTTGCGTATCTCTTTCAGTAATCAACCTAGTAATTAATGTTGTTATGATATTTGCTCAGCATCTTATTCAATGCCTTTGAGAATGTCATTTATTACAATCAGTTTCATTAAATACACGATATTTTATGCTACAAATTTTGAACTCTCCTCTGCATTAAATGCATGGCATATCAAACTACTCCTATAGGCTATTTACAACTGGATTTGACTTAGGCGGCATGTTTACTCATTACTTTTTATATTATTAAATCTTGACTGTCCACTTATAAAAGCGGGATTAAACCATAACCATCGATCCTCAAACGTTCCATCTTCAAAACTTATATATCGACGTATCTATCCAAAAACCGCCATTTTCGCTCTGCATAAACCTTGATTTCTCTGAAAACCCTAAGCCGTCAACCTTTTTTCTTATTTATTTGCATATTTTCAGAGATTTCCTACGGTAAATGTTATGTTCTATAGCACTCATACTAACTAATTCTATTTTCCAGTGCTAATATTTGATTTTGCAGATTAAGTCATCGAGAATATCAATGTTATCATTCCGGTCAACATGGTGGAGATCCTTGAGAAGGATCGAGTCTGGTGTGAGCCCATAATGGAGTTTGATTCCAGCGAGCTCGAGATGTTGGACAATGTATTTGATGCTCTCAGAGCATCCGAGCGGAACGCTTCTTGTCGAAGAAGCCATCTTTCTTCCTCCCGCGCCAGATTGTTGAATTCTACCTCAATATGGAGGAGGTAGATGGAGATCTTTTCGGATCAGTCACTGTGCATCTTGTTTCTGACCCTTCGAAAGCATATCCTGAAGTCAGACAGATGTGAGTGAGGCAAACTTTGGAGAGGAGTTTTCAACTGCCCAGCAGTGGCATGAATCCCTCTGGATACAAGGATGATATCCTTGATGAGTATCTCACAATATTCTGTGCGGAGCCGACCACCTTCAGAGCAACATTTCCAAAGAACAACATGCTCCCAAAGTATAGGTCCTTGGCATATGTTGTTACGCAGATACTGATTAGCCAGGATGGTTCGTTTGATCAGGTGTCCAGGCTGAAGTTGAAAATGATGATGGGCATCTATGACATGGCCATGATCAACTGGACAGAATTTTTCCTGAAAGAATTCCAAACGCAATCCGCCAAATTTGATAGATCTACTGGCGTCTGAGTGCCAAGGGAAAGCTTCTATACGGGATGAAGTTATCATCAAAGATCGAGGATTTATGTGGATATGATCATATTACATATGCTGACAAAGCCTACTTCAACCCTAAGAAGATTTGATTTCACAGTCGCGCCAGTGCGCTTCAGCAGATTGGCGCTAGTGCAGCTGAAGAAGGGAAGGGGAAGAAGTAGGCCTCTACTCTCGTTAAGAAGGGTGCTACCCCTCAGAAGAAGCAGAAGAAGGCTTCTGAGACCGCAGTTGTAGTAGCCGAGAGCTCTTTCAGACTGACGGATGAGTCTGATTCTGCTGAGAAGATAGTCTCAGCAGAAAAGGCTGCTTTAGAGAAGAAGGCAGCCTCCTCAGCTGAAAAAGAGGACTCAGTAGAATAGGGGACTGCTCCTGAAATTACAACTCCGACGTCCAGATCTGCACTGGACGTACCCCCTGTTACCAATCTTCCCTCTGCTGAGAAGCCAGAGTCTCCCATCGAGGTAGATGAGATGGAGATGAGCACTGAAGTCGAGACTCTTGGGTTTGAGATCGATTTTCTTCAGCAAAGAGCAACCCAAGAGATCTCTGAGTCAATTCTTGAAATCTCAAGTCACTCTGACTTGGTGAATTTAGCATACAAGGCTAGACTTCAGATGTTGTTCAGGTTTTAAGACTGGATCACTCTTGAGCATCTGATCCGATTCAAGTCCTCTGAACTACTGAACTACGATGAGCTTCAGATTCGTTAGCAGATAGGATCCTCAGAGCCTGCTGACGTGTGCTCGCTCGAAGACCTAAGGGTAGCAATGCTGACTTTGCTTGAGGATAGAAATCCTTCAGCAACTGTCCCTACCGAGGGTTCTGATCCTGATGATTAGGACCCACCCAGTGATGCAGGCCCTGAGAAGCTTGCTGAGGGTTCTCAACAGGAGGAGGGAGCTCAAACCCTTAGCTGAACAACCTATCAACTCTCTTCCTCCTAGCTCGGCGGCCGCAGGAACCTCTCACGACTTAGACCCAGGACAGCTTTTGCTGAGGTCTACCTACGAGGTTGTTCCTGTCGCAAAACGCTGCAAGTCAAAATCAGTAGCCAAGGCTCTTAGGACGCAAGGGACTCAGAATCGTCTCCTTGCGAGGAATGTCCACAAAGTCTGGAAGAAGGCTACAACAACTTAGTGCGAGGAACTCAGGGCACTGAAGACTACAATTCAGAATTCTCCTATCCCTGACTTCTCTACTATCCTCAAGGATGCTTTAGCCGCACAGAAAGCTGATTTTGACATTCAGCAAGCGTCCATTCAGACATCAATGACTGCTGCCCACACTTCACATCTTGAATCATTCAAGGCAGGACAGTCGGACCATCTGACCAGAATCTCCACAATCACTCAGGCTTATGAACTCAGGATCTCAACTATTCAGAAGGAGTATGAGGAAAAGATGGATGCAAAGCTAAAAGAAATCCAAGACCTTGTAGATTCCTCTAACCGCAAGTATGGTGAAGATCTCATTACTGAAAGGAATGATCAACATGAGAAGTTCGAAGGTCTTCAGAAGACCTTGGATAAGCTCTCTACTGCTTATCAAGCGCTGAACTCCAAGGTTGTCTCGCTTCCCACCTCTGGCGTATTGGATGATGCCAAAAAGGGGAAAAAATAGTCAAAGGGAAAAGGTCAGTTCAGGGGACCAAAGTTATATCTGCTCCCACTGACCTAATTCCACTGACTGAGAGGAAGAGTTAGAGATGGGTATGGCCTAGGGTGTCTCAGGCACAGGAGATGTAGGTGCAGAGACTGGCCCAAGTGGCTCAGGACCCAAAGAGGCGGGAATAGGCACTTCTGACTCTCAGAAGCATATCAAAGAAGTTGATGAATTCCTGGAGGCGAACTTTGTTGGTCCCGAGGTAAAAGATCAGGTGTAGAAACGGGGCGTGAATACACCTAAAAAACTTTTCTCAACTTAACACACGTACAATCCGATTTCGGAAATTGTTTGCTGAATAAATTTAGTAGACCATGCAAGCTGTTCTGGATCCCGTGGACAGAGTGACTGAATATACTGAGGCCTGCAAGCTGACTGATGTCAGAATTCAGTACCGTTCAGTAAGAATTTAGTAGGGGCGGAATAGTGTAGGCCCAATTCAGTTGAGTTTAAAACGTTTTTAATGAAAACTATTTCAGTAGATTAATGCACTCACTTAAGCTTTTTACTGAAACTCTGTTGTATGATTTTGTAAACGGGTTTTCAGTATGAACAGTAAGTCAATGCAACAGTAAATGAACACAATGATTTTAAAGTGGTTCAGATATCAACAATCCTACGTCCACTTTCCTGAAAAGATCAGGAGACTATTTTATTATACTGGACAAACACGGTCTTCAAGATTATACTAAGAAAGTCCCAATTTACAAGGTTCAAACAAGAATGTTTGACAAATTCTCCAACAATGAAGGAGTTCTTTACAGGAAGAACAGTTCAAGATATGAACTCCTTTGGTTCTAAGCTATGGATATTTCAGTTGAGCTTAGGTTAGAGGGAAAGGGAACAAGAAGAGGCTTCTAGAGTGAAGAACAATGAGGAATACTGTCTATGGGTTCGTGTTCTATCACTTGCATGCTAGAGGCTTTGATTCTATGAAGCTTGGTTCCCTAGAGCAGTGTAATTGCCTTTTGCGTTGAGTATTTCTCTGAATTTCTTGCATAAAGGTTGTGTCTTGTTCGTTCAATGCTCGTATTGATTCTGTGTCTTCTTCGATTTGATTTTCCCTCTATTTATAGAGGTGAGCCATGGATAGATCCGTTGGAGACGAACTGTCCACATGTCACTCTCTTCGGGTACCTAACGGCTCTTTGGTAATCGTGCAAACTATACCCTCTTTTTCAGGAAAGTAGTTGACTTGCAACTTTTTACCAGAACTTTGACAGTTGGCTGCTTGTCATTGGTCAAGGTGTAGAAAGTTGTTGAGACATTCAAACTTCAACGAATATACTGAAGCTGACTTCTCTGATGCGTAAAACCTCGGACAACTCTATAGATTTAACTTGAAAACTTCTGACAATCAAGGAGACTGTTAGGCCGTTGTTGAGTCTGACCAAGGGTTCAGTAGTATACTCTTGCTGAGTCCAACTCTACTGAAGGTCGACTCTGAGTTCAGTGAACTGCTCCTACTGAGTCCAGTTCTACTGACTCTTTCAGTATGCTGCTTCTACTGAGTCCATCACTACTGAATCTGAACACCTCTCAGAATCCTGCTCCTGCTGAGTCCAGCACTACTGAGTCTTCACTCCATGGTACTGAGGCGGATAGTCTACTAAGGTTCAATAAATAGAACTTCTGAGCCTGGACCACGCTGAAGGCTTGTCTACTAAGTGTGAAACTCTCAGAGACCAAGGCGTTACAAAATATAAAGGAATGGTTCACCGATCAAATTAGGGTTCTGAGATCAGCCAAATCTTATAAACAATCTACTGCTGAATCATCTCCCAACAATTTCCCCCTATTTGATGATGCCAAAACCTAACACTACAAACAATCAAATACAAACTCCTCACAAGTATTACAAGTAGAATCGGTGGAGTTGTACGTCAAGTTCTATTCTACTAAGGAACAAAAGAATTACTGAAATAACTCTCAGCAATTTCCCCCAAATAGAATGTTGGGAATTAGGTTCACTATGATAGATTTGAAGATCCCAAAACCCTAGCTGGATGATGAGCTTTCGATATTGTTATAGCTTAACTGAGTTCACCGTGTTAGGAACTCAGTAGACTAGCTAAAGTTCAACAGCTGTGCATTCAGTAGAAGACTCAAGTAAATAAAGCGGACTCGGCGAAGTTATCTACTGAATCAAGATCAGACTCAGCAACGGTCGGTCAGTTACTTTAACTGACCATGGACTTCAGAAGAACAAATTCAGTAGAGTATTCCGAGGTCGTACATCTGAGAAGTCAGCTTCAGTATCACCTTGAAGTCTGAATAGGACTCAACCACTCTCTGTACCTCGACCAATGACAAGCAGCCAGCTGGCAGAGTCTCCGAAATAAAGCTGCAAGTCAACCACTTTCATTAAAGTTAGTGGACTCTACAGAATTCAAATAAAGTCGTTTGCTACCCCATAGAGTGACACTTGGCATCGTCCTCTCCAACGGACATATGCCTAGGTCACCTCTATAAATAGAGAAGAGTCTTCACGCAGAGCAGAAGAGGTGAGGTCAATCATGACGATGATGGACACATCCAAGGAACCGAGCTCAACCGAACAAACACTCTAGAAGATTCAAGCCATATCCAGAGAAGAACTTACTCTTTCATAGATATATTCTTATATTTCTTCTCTCTAGAGTTCTATCTCGTTCCTTATCTAATCTAAGCTGATCTTATTGTAATATCCATAGCTTAGACGAAGGAGTTCATATTTGAACTTGTTCCTTATTGTAAAAGGACTCCTTCATAGTTGGAGAGTTTGTCAAACACTTTAGTTTCATAACCATTGTAAACTGGGACTTGCTTAGTATAATCCCCAAGCCGCAGTTTGTCCTGTGTACAAGCTGACTGAGACTAACTCAGTATAATAAATAGCCTCCTAACCTTTCAGGACAGTGGACGTAGGATCTCTTGATATCCGAACCACTTTAAAAACTGTGTTAATTTATTGTCGATCTGCTTAATTGTTCACTTGCATAAAACTGACTTTAAATCAAATAGCATAAACACGGTGTTTTCAGACTTAGACGAATATTCTTTTGTGCCTACTCTTTCGCACTCAAAACCTGATACTGAACTACTTGTTCTACCGGACCGAATTCGCAGGACCGTACTCGCAGAAGGATTCTCTCGCCCACGCGTTCGGCGATCGATTCGAAGATGATCGACCGTCGCGCTCGTTGCTGAACTTTGACTCAGGTGTATTCCACACCTGAAGACTCGTCTACTCTCGGGACCAACATAGAAGCTATCTAATCTAAGCAAAAACAGACAAACACAGTTAAGTAGTGAGTGTGTGAGTCAGTAATCACTTAGGTGATTCAGAGTGTTAAATTAAAACAGATAGGCCATAGAGACAATGAGATGTTGTCAGGCCAAACAGCAAAGATGCATGTATATATATAAAGAGGTTCAGTACAAATACATCACTTGCTATTCTATCAAAAAACAGAGAACCTAACAAGGTTATCTCCTGAAGCGCTGAATCTGTGCCTTAAAGTCTTTCGATTTTTCTTTAGGCAGAGGGAGTCCATACATCTTGAAGGTGTCTCTCCTGAGCTTCTGGATCCTCTGGTTATCTACAGAATCATTAGGATCAAGATCCAAAGCTAAGATTGCTCCTCTGACTTCTCCTTCTATCACGCCGGTATAGAGAGACCCGTCGAGCTTCTGAGGTGGAGGTAGTGGTCTAAAAGCCAGAGTCTGAACATCTTATTTGTCTCCAAAGGCTTTTTCGACCAAGCTATAAATTTCAGAATCACACCTGAAAAGCCATTCATTGAAGGCTTCATCCTTATGAGTTTCTAGCCAGTATTGCCAGACATAATATCGCTTGATGAACTCAACCTTAAGCGTCTCCCACATTTGAGTCTTCTCCCAGGGCATCCATTTATCAACCCGAGGCCACTGGCCACATCTGAGTTTCTGGCCAGTATTGCCAGAGGCTTGTTCTGCTGAGGCCGGTTTGTCTGCTGAAGCTGCCTTCTCTTCAGACGCAACTTTTCCTACTGAGACTGTCTTCTCAGAGGAGTCTGAATCGTACCTCAGTCTGAATGGGGCTACTACTACGGCCGTCTCAGAAGCTTTCTTCTGCTTCTTCTGAGGGGTAGCACCCTTCTTACTCGGAGTGAGGGCCTTCCTCTTCCCCTTCCATTCCTCAGCAGCGCCGGCTCCTATCTGCTGAAGCGCGCTAGCACGACTATGGAATCTTATCTTCTTCGGGTTGAAATAGCATTTATTAACATATTCTATGTTGTCATCTACGCATAGATCTTCTATCATAATCGACAACTTCATCCCGTACAGGAGTTTGCCCTTGGCACTAAGACGTCCAGTAGACTTGTCGAACTTGGTGGACTGCATTTGAAACTCCTTTAAGAAGAACTTCATCCAGTTGATCTTGTCCCTATCGTAGATG
The DNA here is from genome assembly GCA_028984105.1 of Lavandula angustifolia. Lineage (NCBI taxonomy): Eukaryota > Viridiplantae > Streptophyta > Magnoliopsida > Lamiales > Lamiaceae > Lavandula > Lavandula angustifolia. Next base: position 24,020,760 of record CM054814.1, on the reverse strand, counting down.
CACATCATCATTTGAAACTTGGGTCTGGACACTTGATCGAAAGAGCCTGCTTGGCTCGTCAGAATCTGCGTAACAATGTACGCTAATGCTCGGTACTGCGGGAGCATGCAGTTTTTAGGAAATGCAACTCTGAAGGTCGTCGGCTCTCCGCAGAAGATCTCTAGGTATTCATCCAGTAGATCATCTTTGTACCCGGCTATACTCAAGCCACTGTCGGGTAACTTGAAGCTTCTCTAAAGCGCTTGCCTTACAGACATTCATCTAAGTTCAGGATCGGCTCGTGCAGGATCAGAGATAAGATGAAGTGTAAAGTTTCCAATCACATCCCCGTCTACCTCCTCCAGATTGAGGAAGAACTCCGAAATCTGCCTCGGAAGAAAGTAAGCTGGCTTCCTCGACAAAAGTCTCTCTAGTCCTGATGCTCTGAGGGCATCAAAGACTTCGTCCATCATATCTAACCCACTGGAATCGAACTCCATGATTGGCTCGCACCACACATGATCTTTCTCGAGGATCTCGACCATGTTGACAGGTACGATCACGCTGATACTATTGGGGTTTGCCATTACTGAATCTGCAAAATTACGTATGTATTAGATAATAGAATAAATCATCTTGAGTATTAAAGAACGTAAAGATTACCGAATTGAATCTCTGAAAGTATGTAAATGTTGAAGCAAAAGTAGAAGGCTAGGGTGTTTCAGAATATTTAAGGTTTTAGCAGAGTGAAAATGGCGGTTTTAGCGATAGATACGTCGATATATACGATTTGAAGATGGAACTATTTTGATCAACAGTTCAGTTAAAGTCTCGCTTTAATGGATGGACGGTCAGGATTTAATATTATATAAAGCAATGAGTAAACCAGCCGCCTAAGTCAAGTCCAGTTGTATTTAGCCTATAGGGGTAAGTTGATATAACATGCATTTATTGCAAAGCAGAGTTCAGCAAACATAGTATAGAATGTCGTGCATTTAATGAAAACGTTTATAATAAATGATATTCTCTAAGGCATTGAATACGATGCTGAATAAATATCATAACAAAATTAATTACTAGGTTGACTACTGAAAGAGATACGGAAACCTGTCAGCTGAACATTGTAGTCAGTTGATACCTCGTGTAGTCGGTTTCTAAATCTCTGTGTACTGAATGAGTCCAGTACAGAGAGTAGGCATTCCCCTTTGCTGAATGCTTCTCTCCTGAATCCATTTACTGACTTGAGTCAGTAGGGTCCAATAGACCTAGCTCTACTGAAAGTTCTCAGAATCTGGCTTCAGCTAGAGGCTTGGTCAATATGTCGGCCCTTTGATGGTCAGCATGGATCTTTTCCATCCTTATATCCTTCTTTTCGACATGGTCACGAATGAAGTGGTGTCTAATGTCCACGTGCTTGCATCTAGTATGGAGAACATGGTTCTGAGTGATTATAATGGCACTGGAACTGTCGCAAAAGATCGGTACTTCATTCTGAATGACGTCATAGTTGCGTAGCTGCTTCCGGCGCCATGTATTCAGCTTCAGTAGGTGATGTGGCTACTGAATGCTTTTTCTTTGACAACCATGAGATGAGCTTACTGCCGAGGAACTGACAAGTTCCTGAAGTTGATTTTCGGTCAATCCTGCAACCTGCATAGTCAGCATCAGAATAACCAGTTAGTTCAATATTATCATCTCTTGGATACCATAAACCCATGCCAGGTATTCCTCTGAGATAGCAGAGAATCTTCTTTGTTGAGTCTATATGGCTCTACTTAAGATTCGCCTGAAATCGAGCGCAGACACCTACAACATAAGTTATGTCAGGTCTAGTAGTAGTTAGATATAGTAGAGAACCAATAATTGCATGAAATTCAGTATGGTCTACTGATACTCCCTCTTTGTCAAGATCAATTTTCATGTTCGTGTTCATCAGGATCTTGATTGGTTTGCCGGATGTGCAACCGAACTTCTTGATGAGGTCTCAAGTGTATTTGCATTGATTGATGAATTTTCCCTTCTCTGATTGTTTGACTAGAAATCCAAGGAAGTAATTCATCTCTCCCATAATCGACATCTCGAATTTGTCCTTCATCATTTTCTCGAACTGCTGACACATATTGATATTCTTCGAACCAAATATAATGTCATCTACGTAGATCTGCACAACTAAGATATCGTCGTTTAGACGATTGCTGAATAGAATGCGATCCACTGTGCCTTTCTAAAAACCTTTCTGAAGAAGAAACTCAGACAGGGTATCATACCAAGCCCTGGGTGCTTGTTTTAACCCGTACAGAGCATTTCTGAGTCTATACACTTGATGTCCCTGCTGAAAGTCGGGAGGCTGTTCTACATAGACTTCTTCTTTTAGTACGCCGTTCAAGAACACTGACTTTACATCAATCTGATATACTCTGAAACATTGATGTGTTGCGTAGGCAAGGAATAGTCTGATTGTCTCTAATCTTGTAACTGGAGTGAACGTTTCTCCGAAATCTATTCCTTCGGCTTGACAGTAGCCTTTTTCCATGAGTCTAGCTTTGTTACTTACTATAATAACGTTGTTTTAATTTCGCTTGTTCTTGAAGACCCATTTAGTTCCGATAACATGTTGATGCTGGGGTCTGTTAACAAGCTCCCATACGTTATTCTTAGTGAACTGATTCATCTCCTCTTGCATGGCAGTGATCCAGTCAGCATCTTTAAGCGCGTCCTCAATTGACTGAGGTTCTTCAGTAGACAAGAAGCAGGAATACAAAGCACTTTCTCCCTGACAGAATATGGATCTTGTCTTAACACTTGTTGAATGATCTCTAATGATAAGGTCTGAAGAGTGAGCATCCAGCCACGATTGACGATGTCTTGTCTCTTCATCTGAAATTTGTTCAACACAGATAGTAGGTGAGTTAGGCATTTCAGTTGTACTATTATGAGATTGAAGCAATTCAGTGACAAGACTTAGGTCTACTGAGTCACCAGGTTCAGGGGCATTAAGCTCAGGAATGTTATTTGTTCCCCCTGAGTTATTATTCTCAGTAGAGGTCTCAGTTACCACTTGGGTTTCTTCATCGACCTGAGTTACCTGGGATTGATTCTGTTCAGTAGAATCAATCTGTTCAGCTACGTTTGCTGCTGGCTGTGATTCAGTAGTCTTGTCTTCATTATCCTCTTCTGAATCATCATCCCAACAAAGCTGGATCTTTCAACATTATCCTTTAAGCTTAGATCCTGTAGCTGTTTACTGATGTCCTCAGATTCTGAATTTGAGTTTCTGGTCCTGTTCTCAGTAGCAAACTCATTAAAGACAACATGAGGACTTTCCTCCACGTAAAGGGCCCGGTAGTTAAAAACTCTGAAGGCTTTGTTGACCCGGGAGTATCCTAAGAAGACTCCCTGGTCTAACTTGCTATCAGAAGTCTTTAACTGATCTTTTTCGTTGTTGTGGATAAAGCACGAACACCCAAAAATATGGAAATGAGATAAGAGAGGCTTCCTGCCGTTCCACAGTTCATATGGTGTTTTCTAATGTTGCTTTGTCAGTAGTGATTTGTTTTGAGTGTAACATGCAGTATCAGTAGCTTCTGCCTAGAATTTAGATAGGAGTCCTGAGTCTGCGAGCAGGGTTCTTGCTGCTTCTTTGAGTGTTCTGTTTTTCCTTTCAGCAATCCCATTTTGTTGAGGCATGCGTGCAGCAGACGTCTCATGCTCTATTATTTTAGTTTTGTAGAACTCTTCCACCATCGAATTGAGGATCTCTGTTCCTCTGTCTGAACGAATCTTTTTGATTTCGGTGTTGTTCTCGACACTGAGCCTTTTTAGAAGCGTAGCAACTCTGTTATGACGTCAGACTTGTTGGCAATAAATATGACCCATGTGTAGCGCGAGTAGTCATCAATGACTACTAAAGCATACTTCTTGCCTCTGATCGTCACAGGAGAGACTAGACCGAACAAGTCCATGTGCAGGAGCTGAAGTATTCCATCCGTGGAAGGTGATGAAACTGGTGGAGTTTCTTTCTTTGTTTGCTTTCCCTTCAGGCATGCCTCGCACTGAGTGTCTTTGCTGAACACTTCATTCGGTAGTCCTCTCACTAGAGTGTTTCTAGCAAGATTGTTGAGTGTCTTGAAGTTGAGATGGCTGAGTCTTCTATGCCAGAGCCACCCCATTCTGTTGTCGTTCTTCACCAGTTAGCATGCTTCAGGTTCTGCTGAACTCCAGTCAGCAATGTATATGTTCTTTTTGCGCGAACCTGATAACACTGTTTTCCCTGTAGATTTATCAATGACGTCACAGAAACCAGTGTAAAAAATCACTTTATTCGAGTTATCACAAAATTGACTAATAGAGAGAAGATTATGTTGAAGTCCTTCAACATATGATACTCTTTGAAATGTCGTGGTTCCAATGTCGAGTGTTCCGTATCCTCTGGTATAGCCTTTTGCTTTATCTCCAAACTCAATTCTGGGTCCTTCTTCTGTAAAATATAATTCTTCAATAGACTCCTCTGGTACGTCATGTGTCTTGAGCATCCGCTGTCCATGTACCATGGGTCCCTGTGCACCTGCAAAACAAAATTATATTTAGGTACCCTTTACTTTGATTTTAGGTCCTTAAGCGTTAGTTTTGGAAACACAATTTTTTCTTACGACCCTGGTGGTCTGAGACATTTTCTTTCCACTTATGTCAACATATTTCACCGCTGGGTTGACTGCTGACCTTAGCCTTCTGAACGACCTTTTTCTTCTTCTGGCTCTTGAAACCCCTTCTGACAATAGGATCACAGTAGTATGACCCATACTGAGCTGGATGTGTCAGCAGTGGCGGTCCATACTGATCAACCAACTTTATTCTACTGGTTCCCCCTTGACAGTGCTGGGGTGATTTTGAGCTAACCTTCTTGTCAGATTTCTAATAGATAGGATGAGATGCTTTCATCTTCTGTTTGTTCTTAACTAGGGGGTTCAGTGTTTCTGCATTGATCGTCTCCCCTTGAATAAATCTATCAGTTAGCCTATTCTCTGAGCGTGTGGGGGCAGATGTGGTGGCTCCATGGCTGAAACCGAGTCCCTCCTTGCAGTGTTTAGGCTTGTTGTTGGCTAGCATCGCCTCAAGCTTTTTCTCAGCTCCCATATAACGCTCTGTCATCAGGTTTCTCCAGACATCATCACTTATTTTCGGTGTCTTATGCTCGGTCTGAAGTCCTGAGAACTTTTGCTTCAGTAGACTCAATTCAGTATCTTTCTGAGTCAAGTCTTTGGTCAGTACTGAGATCAGATCTTCGTGTTTCTGAGACTTGGCCATCAGTGAGTTAATCTCCTCCCTGAGTCTCATAACAAGTCCTTCCGACTCAGTAGCAACCTGACTCTCCTGACAAAGTCTTTGATTTTCCACTTTTTGGGCATCCAACTCCTGAAGAGTTTGCTGAGCTGCAGACTCATCTGAATCTGTTCGTCGAGTTGTTCTTCGTTGACGATCGCAATGTCCAGATTCTCATCTGCACCTGAAATAGTATCTTTTGTGCAGTGTGAAGAAGAGTTAAATGGTTCGTGAGAGTTTACCTCATCCTCTTCTCCTGTCATTAGATACTTTTTAATATCTTCTTCAAGCTCTTGGTCATGAAAGCAGCTTCATGAACCAAGAGCTCTTGGGTCATGAAGGTAGCTTCTGATGAATCCATGAAGGAGTAGACTTCTTCTGAGTCGTCTAAGAGTTCACCAGCAATGTAGGCTTGTCGCTTCGTGATGAACTTCTCCCTTCGAGCTTTTCTTGCAGCTCTTTCAGCTGTACAGAGCTCAGGACAGTCGTACAGATAGTGTCCTTGCATCTTGCAGTTGTAGCCGGAGGTGACTCTGCCTTCTCTACTCTCACTGTCTTTCGACTGTGCAGAATCCTCCTGTTTCCTCCATTCAGAAGTTTGTGGTTCAGGAGTGCGTTTAGGTGAGTAATCAGACTTACTCTTTGAGTCTCTGACGACTCTTGACAGTTTTCTGTGCCGCTCCTTTTCCTTCAGATATTTGATTGCAAGCAATGCATATCGTTGAGCGAGGCTTCCTTCTTGTAATTCACTTGTTGAAGGTTCAGCTTTGCTAGACGTTTGAGCTGCTGTGCTGACTTATGCTTTGAAGGCATGATCTATTTGGGTGTCAGCTTCAGCTCGTTGCTTCCTCTGCGGTAGACCGAACTCGAACTCCTCAGCTTTCAATTCTTAAAATATGTGATCAGGAGAAACAATATCAAGATCAGAATGTCTAAGCAATGTAGCAAAGGGAGTCCATTGTCCGTCTGGCAGAGCTCTCAAAATCTTGAGATTCATCTCTCGGTTCGAGAACGTTTTTCCCAGCCTGTTGATTGTGTTCATCAGACCCGTGAATCTGACATTAAGATCTTCAATCGTATCGCCAGGCATGAGTGACAGTCTCTCCAACTTCTGAAGTTCCAGCGCTAACTTGTTAGCTTTGATCTTCTGAGTCCCCCGACTAAGTAGCGCTAGAGCATCCTAGAGTTCTTAGGCTGACTTGCAGTCCTGAACTCTCCCGAGATATGAGTCGCTTAAGGTGGTCAGTATGGCGTTCCTGGAAACCCAGTCAAGATTGTGAAGCTTCTTCTCTTCTGGAGTGAAGAGGCTTCTGTCTTTGGCCACCTTTTTCCCGGTTACCGCTCCACCTCCTTGTGTTGGTTCCTGGAAATCAACACTATCGACCATAGGTACGATAGGTCCGTCTTCCAGGACCTCTGTCATACTGTCGTAGAGGGAAGTCAGATGTGCTTCCATTCTGACTCGCCATACCCTGTAGTTCTCTACTGAGAACATGGGTACCATCCTGATTCCTGACATATCAGACATGTTAGGTAATAATATGGATGAAGAATGATATGCAGTGAAAACATTTTCAGGATCCGTTCAAGTAGACCAGTTTCAGATAACAAGAGTCATAAAGATCTCCTGCTCTGATACCATTTGTTGGTCGGCAAACGTTCAGGTGTAGAGGAGGGAGGGGGGAGGGGGGTGAATACACCTGAAAACTTTTTCTCAACTTAGAACGCGAACAGTCTGATTTCAAAGATTGTCTGCTGAATAAATTCAGTAGACCAGGCAAGCTGTTCTGGATCGCGTGGACAGAGTGACTGACTATACTGAGGCCTACTAGCTGACTGCTATTAGAATTCAGTACCGTTCAGTAAAAGTTCAGTAGGTGCGGAATAGTGTAGGCCTAATTCAGTTCAGTTAAAAACGTTTTTAATGAAAACTCTTTTAGTAGATTAGTGCACTCAGTTAAGCTTTTTACTGAAACTCTGTTGTATGATTTTGTAAACGGGTTTTCAGTATGAATAGTAAATCAATGCAACAGTAATTGAACAGAACGATTTAAAGTGCTTCGGATATCAACAATCCTACGTCCACTGTCCGGAAAAGATCAGGAGGCTATTTTATTATACTAATTTAGTCTCAGTCGGTTTGTACCCTGGACAAACACCGTCTTGAAGATTATACTGAGCAAGTCCCAGTTTACAAGGTTCAAACAAGAATGTTTGACAAATTCTCCAACGATGAAGGAGTTCTTTACAGTCAGAACAGTTCAAGATATGAACTCCTTCGGTTCTAAGCTATGGATATTTCAGTGGAGCTTAGGTTAGAAGGAAAGGGAACAAGAAGAGGCTTCTAGAGTGAAGAACAATGAGGAATAATCTCTCTGGGTTCGTGTTCTATCACTTGGATGCTAGAGGCTTTGATTCTATGAAGCTTGGTTCCCTAGAGCAGTGTAATTGCCTCTCGCGTTGAGTATTTCTCTGAATTTCTTGTGGAAAGCTTGTGTCTTGTTCGTTCAATGCTCGTATTGATTCCGTGTCTTCTTCGATTTGATTTTCCCTCTATTTATAGAGGTGAGCTATGGATAGATCCGTTGGAGACGAATTTTACACGTGTCACTCTCTTTGGGTAGCCAACGGTTCTTTTGTAATCGTGCAAAGTCTACCCTCTTTTTCAGGAAAGTAGTTGCAGCTTTTTACCAGAACTTTGACAGCTGGCTGCTTGTCATTGGTCGAGGTGTAGAAAGTTGTTGAGACATTCGAACTTCAAGGTAGATACTGAAGATGACTTCTCTGATGCGTACAACCGCGGACAACTCTACTGATTTAACTTGAAAACTTCTGACAATCAAGGAGACTGTCAGGCTTTGCTGAGTCTGACCAAGGGTTCAGTAGTATACTCCTGCTGAGTCCAACTCTGCTGAAGGTCGACTCTGAGTTCAGTGAAATGCTTCTTCTGAGTACAGTTCTACTGACTCTTTTAGTATGCTGCTCATGCCGAGTCCAGCACTACTGAATCTGAACACCTCTCAGAATGCCGCTCCTGCTGACTCCAACACTACTGAGTCTTCACTCCATGGTACTGAGGCGGATAGTCTACTGAGGTTCAGTAAACAGAACTTCTGAGCTTGGACCACGATGATGGCTAGTCTATTGAGTCTGAAACTCTCAGTGACCAAGGCGTTACAAAATACAAAGGAATGGTTCACCGATCAAATTAGGGTTTGGGATCAGCCAAATCTTATAAACAATCTAATTGTGAATCATCTCCCAACAGAATCAAAAGATGAAGAAGAGCCTCCTCTGCCTCCACCAGCATCTGGAAAGGGAAAGAAGATTATAAAGGTTCCTACACCTCACAAATCCCTGAAAAGATACATCAGCCCAGCTGAACAAGCTCAGATTGAAGCTGACGAGAAGTTAGCAAGAGAGCTAGCTGAGGCTGAGGTAGCAAATAAGCCTAAGAAGACTCCCACAAAGGCCAGAACTAAGGTTCCTGCTAGGAAACCAACCAAGAGGCCTACTGTCAGAAAGCTTATCCTCAGCGATGAAGCTGATAAAGAGAAAGAGAAAGAGAAGGAAGCTGAGAAAAAAGAAAGCTACTGAATCACAGCAGTAAGGACAGAAAAAGAGAGCTAAGCCGACAATAGATAAAATGATCAACTTCAGTATAACTGCCTTGGACAAAAGAGCTGAATATTATCAGCTTGAATAATACATACGGCAAGAAGCTCTAGCGAAAGAGAAAGCTGCTGAAGAAGCCAGAGAAGCTTAAAGGCTAAAGCATAAACCTCCTCCTCCGAAGGATAGGGACATTCCATCTTCTTCTAAGTTCAGAAGAGGCCGAAGGCCCAATGATCAGAAGATGCATAGGTGGCCTCAATTTGATAAATGGATGCTCTGGTAGAAGACTCAGCAGTGGGAGAACCTCAAAGCTAAATTCATCAAACGTTTCTACGTCTGGCAATTTTGGCCTAACTTTTCTAAGAACGACGCCTTTGTTGATTGGCTCTACAAGTTTGATTTAGAAATCTACCAAAGAGTCGAGAAAGCCATTAAAGATAATATCAAAGTTCAGACTCCAGCTTTCATGACAATGCCCCCACCTCAGAAGCTACACGGATCTCTATACACTGGAGTATTTGAAGGCGAAGTCAGGAATGCAGCCGTAGTTCTTGAGCTTGATTCTAATGATCCTGAAGACGTTCTCAGAAGCTGCGAAGAGACACTTTCAAGCTATATGGACTCCCTCTGCCCGAAGGCAAATCAAAAGACTTTAAGGCAATGATTCAGCGCTGATAGTCTTGATAGGTGTATGTCTTGTTTTGTTTAGTGTAGCAAGCGATGTATCTATACTGAATATTTCACATATATATATACATCAATTGTTGCTTGGCCTGACAATCTCTTATTGTCTCCATGGCCTACTTTGTTTTATTTTAACACTCAGAATCACCGAAGTGATTACTGACTCACACACTCATTGATTATCTGTGTTTGTCTGTTTTTGCTAGGTTTGATTGATGTCAGGAGGAAATTGTGTTGGGAGAATTTTCTTAATGAGATAATTTTGTAAACTCCCAACGCTCCTCAGTAGATTAGAAACTAGACAGTGCAACTCCACTGATTCTTCTTGTAACATTTGTAAGGAGTTTATACCTGATAGTTTATAGTGTTAGCTGATAGTGATAGGTTTTGGCATCATCAAATAGGGGAAAATTGTTGGGAGATGATTCAGCAGTAGAATGTTTAGAAGATTTGGCTGATCCCAAAACCCTAATTTGATTGGTGAACCATTCCTTTGTATTTGTAACGCCTTGGTCTCTTAGAGTTTCAGACTCAGTAGACCTGCTTTCAGCATGGTCCCAGACTCAGAAACTCAGGATGCTGAACCTCAGTAGACTATCCACCTCAGTACTATGGAGTGAAGATTCAGTAGTGCTGGACTCAGCAGGAGCAGCATACTAAAAGGTATTCAGGAGTCAGTAGAACTGGACTCAGTAGGAGTAGTTTACTGAACAGAGTTGACCTTCAGTAGAGTTGAACTCAGCAGGAGTATACTACTGAACCCCTGGTCAGACTCAGCACCAGCCTGACAGTTTCGTTAACTGTTAGTGGTCTTCAAAGAATAAATCAGTAGAGTTGTCTGAGGCCGTACACATCAGAGAAGTCAGCTTCAGTATCTTCCTTGAGGTTTGAATGTCTAAACAACTTTCTACACCTCGACCAATGACAAGCAGCCAATTGTCAAAGTAACTGAAAGTCAACCACTTTTCTAAAAAAGATAATGGACTCTGCACAATTTCAAAAGAGCCGTTAGCGACCCAAATAGAGTGACACGTGGATAGTTTGTCTCCAACAGATCTATCCATAGCTCACCTCTATAAATAGAGGGAAAATCAAATCGTTGAAGAGATCAAGAAAAACGAGAACATACGAGCATTGAACAAACAAGAACACAAGCTTTCCGCGAAGAACTGCAGGGAAAACAATCAACCGCAAAAAGTACTCATACTGCTCTAGGGAACCAAGCTTTATAGAATCAAAGCCTCTAGCATCCAAGTGAAAGAACGCGCACCCAGAGAGATTATTCCTCACTGTTCTTCACTCTAGAAGCCCTTTCTTGTTCCTTTTCCCTCTAACCTAAGCTCAACTGAATTTATCTATAGCTTAGAACCGAAGGATTTCATCTCTTGAACTGTTCTTATTGTTAAGAACTCCTTCATCGTTGGAGAAATTGTTCAAACTTATTTTGTTTGGCTTTGTAAACTGAGACTTGCTCAATATAATCACAAGGTTGTGTTTGTCTTGTGTACAAACCTACTGAGACTAACTCAGTATAATAAAATAGCCTCCTGCCTTGTTCAGGACAGTAGACGTAGGATTTTGGATATCCGAACCAGTTTCAAAATCGTTGTGTCTTTTACTGTTGAATTGATAACCGTTTACAAAATCATTCAACAGAGTTTTCGTAAAAGCTTAACTGAGTGCACTAATCTACTAAAACAGTTTTAATTAATAACATTTTCAAACCAAACTAAATCGGGCATACACATTTCCGCACGCTAATGAACTCCAACTGAACGGTACTGAATTCTGACATTAGTCAGCTAGCAGACCTTAGTATAGTCAGTCACTTTGTCCACGCGATCTAGAATTGCTTGTTTGGTCTACTGAATTCATTCAGTAGACAATCTCCGTAATCGGATTGTTCACGTTCAAGTTTGAGAAAAAGGTTTTCAGGTGTATTCACCTATCCCCCCTCTACACCTGAACGTTTGACTCGGGACCAACACATCATGTGACATCCTTCCTTGGAGTTAGGAGGGCGGCAACCGCTACTAGACGAAAGTGATATTATTTACATACTTGATTTAGAGATGGAACGAAAGTGTTATTGCCACTAGCATTATCAAAACAAATAGTAAATACTCTATTTGTTAGCTTAAACCATAGAAAAGTTGAGATTAATAATGTAGCGATGTTAACGGCAGTATGCGACTCATCCATGGGCTTAAAATCTAATAAACGTTTATTTAAAGTTCAAGTTGCATCTCCCCAAAGTACAATAACACCCATGTAACTATTTGTTTTGTATTTATTAGTCCAAATGTTAGAACAAATACTAGTCTAGTTTCTAAATTCCTAAGCATAGTTCACCTTGACTTCGGGTGGGGGTTTGGCCTGTCGGAGCTCTTTGATGGCTTTGGAAAGATGTGTGCTGCGAAGATGAACGTCCTCAGGCTTGTGACGAGGCTTAAAGATGGGTTTGTGAGGTTCCCACTCATCTTCCATCTTGTTAATGTGTTGATTGGCTCTATTGACTTCAGAGGGCTGGTAAGGAGTATGTGTGAAGTCGTTGTAGGGAGAATAATATTGACTACCGGAGAAGTTAATCCTTCGGATGACATAATCTTTATCGTCAATGGAGTCAGTTCGGCTTCTTCGAAGTGGTGGGGTGTAACTAAAATTGGGGACCTTAACCTTTCCCATATGATCATCACTGGAGAGAGAGAGAGAGTAGAAATTGTAGGTATTGAAATGGAGATGAAAATACGTTATTCATTGAGAAGAAAGGGAAAAAAAATTTAAAAAATAAAATTAAAAATAAGATACTCCCTCCGTCCCGCCCGACCTGTCTTATTTCATTTCGCACTGAGAATAAGACGAGTGAGTGGTTGTATGTAGATGAGTAGGTGATTGTGTGTAGAAAGGTACTTCCCACAAAGAAAAAGTGGGAGTGTATGTAGTAATTATTTTCTATTTTAGGAAACAAGAGAAGTAAAGCGGGATAACCCAAAAAGGAAAGCAAGACAAGTTGGATGGGATGGAGGGAGTAAAATATAGCCATTGGAACTGCCGGTTCCACGGCACAAGGGCGGTTCAGGGCTATTTTAGCCGTCGAATCTCAACTGTCAATAGATCTGGGCCGTTGATTTCCATCGACTATAAATCCAAATTTGCAAGAGTAACTTTTTGAACCGTTGAACTGTCAGTTCAACACTTTTATTGTTTTTATTTTTTTATATTTTTTATTTTTAGTTAATTGAAAAATATATAAAAAGGCGAATCGCCGATTCTTAACCGGTGGGTTTTACCGAAACCGGCCCAGCTAAACGCGGGTCACGGTCCTAGTTTGGAACCGTTGACCATGGTTTAAATAACCGTTAACTACGTACTGAATCAAAACCGGACCGTCAATTTTGATTTTTTTGGACACAACTATCTAGGTTGCAGGTTAGACCATAACTTGTCCTAAAGTTGCCTCAGTTGTGATAATTGTTTGCATCTCAATAGTTCAGTTAATCACTACAGTCTTTTGTGATCTATTATACACTGCATGCTCTAACTCTTATGAGATAATCGTCTTTTAAGCTTTGCTAAAACTCAGTTGAATGATTTTGTAAAATAGTTTTCAGTATGAACAGTAAAAACATAACACAACGATTTTAAAGTGGTTCTGAGTGTAGCAGGCGGTGTCAGTAGCATCAGCCCAGAACTTTAAGGGGAGTGTTCTTGCTGCTTCTTTAAGTGTTCTGTTCTTTCGTTCAACAAGCCCGTTCTGCTGAGGGGTGCGAGCTGCTGAAGTCTCGTGCTGAATTCTCTCTGTATCGCAGTACTCTTTAACTACTGAGTTGAGAAATTCCGTTCCTCGATCTGAGTGAATTCTCTGAATCTTGATGTATTTCTCCACACTGAGTTTCTTCAGCAGTCTTGGTAGCTCAATCTTGACATCAGATTTGTTGGCTATGAAGATAACCCACGTATATCTCGAATAATCATCAACAACGACGAGGGCATACTTCTTGCCTCTTATAGTTACTGGAGAAACTGGCCCGAACAAGTCCATGTGTAGCAGTTGAAGGATTCCATCAGTGGAAGGTGACAGAAGAGGTGGATTGTTTTTCTTTGTCTGCTTTCACTTCAAGCACGCTTCACAATTTTTGTCTTTGATAAAAGCTTCATTGGGCAGTCCTCTAACTTTAGAGTTCTTGGCTAGCTTGTTCATTGTCTTGAAATTTAGGTGACTGAGTCTCTTGTGCCACAGCCATCCTATTTTATCACTAGATTTCGTCTGAGCATGTAGGCAAGCCTCAGGTTCTGCGGTGTTCCAATTTGCAACGTAGATATTCTTATTCCGCGAACCTGATAACACTGTTTTCCCTGTAGATTTATCAACAGCATCACAGAAACCAGCGTCAAAGATAACTCTATTTAGATTATCACATAATTGACTGACAGAAAGGAGATTATGTTGAAGTCCTTCAACATATGTTACTCTTGGAACTGAAGCAGTCCCAATGTTCAGTGTTCCATATCCCCTTGTATAGCTTTTAGAGTTGTCACCAAACTCAATTATGGGACCATCTTCTTGTACGTAATTGGTCAGCAGACTCTTTTGATATGTCATGTCTCGAGCAACCGCTGTCCACAACACAAGGGTCCTTATGTACCTCAGCCTCTTCTCCAGCCAACAGACAATATTCAGTCGTTGATTCAGGATTTGTCTCTCCGACCTCAACGGCGATAAATGCAGCATCGTCTTCAGAAGAATACATGAAAGTATCTTCCTCGATTGACTCATCGGATATCTCTCAGGCGATGTAGGCCTGCCTCCTCCGGGCAAATATATCGCATCTGGCCTGCCGTTCTACTCGTTGAGCAGCTGAGAGTTCGGGACAATCGTACTGATAATGTCCCTATTTCTTGCAGTTGTAGCACACAGTGGTTCTGCCACCTTTTCCAACTGAGCTGTTGGATGGACTAGCAGCAGGTTCTGCGTTCTTGCAATTAGTAGATGGTTTAGATTCTTCCCTTTTTCGATGATCTTTCTTACCTGAGGGAGAATCTCGATGGTATTTCTTCAGCTTTCTGACTCTTTCTTTCTCTCTTTGATACTTGAGAGCCATAAGCCCAAGCTGATCAGTAGCGGGAGTCTCGGAGGACTTAGCATCTGAAATAGCTACTGTCTTGTTGGAAGAAATGGGGTTGGCTCCAGATTTGCTGACCGTTGCCTTGTAAGCATGATCTATCTGGGTGTCAACTGGAGCACGGGAACATCTTTGGGGTAGGCTATACTCGAACTCCTCCATCTTTAATTCTGAAAAGATAACATCAGGAGTTAAAGCATTAAGATCTGAGCGACGTAAATAAGTAGCAAAAGGAAGCCACTTCAGTCAAGGCAATGCTCTCAAGATCTTGGTGTTCATCTCTTTGTTGGTGAACGTCCTCCCCAGCCCGTTGATCACATTGATCTGGTTTGTAAATCTGACGCTAAGCTTGTCAATGGTCTCGTTGGGCTACATGACAAATGTGTCGAACTTTTGAAGCTCTAGCTCGAGCTTGTTTTCTTTGATCTGTGGGGTTCCTTGGCTCAGTACAGCCAGGGCATCCCAAAGTTCCTTTACCGTCTTACAATCTTGCACCCCCCCGAGGTGTGAATCGCTGAGCGTAGTCAGGATTGCATTCCGCGCCACTCGATCGAGGTTGTGCAGCTTTTTCTCTTCAGGCGTGAAGGCAGATTTGTCTAGCAACTTTAGCACCAGTCTGTGCTCCTACACCTCCTACAGCGGCATATTGAACGCTGTCGATCATGGGAATGATGGGTCCTGTCTCTAGGATATCAGTCATGCTATCGTGCAGCGATGTAAGGTGCACCTCCATTATGGGTGAGAGTACATATCCTCACGCGCCATATTGTGTAGTTCTCCACAGAGAACATCGGCACCATCTGTATACCTGACATATCAGACATTATGGGTGAGAGTATATGGATGTATGAAGAGATGCTTGTGCAGTGAAAAACATTTTTGATGATCTGTTCGAGTAGACCAGTAGTTTCAGAACCCATGATCAGGAGAACACCGATGCTCTGATACCAATTGTTGGTCCGGAGATGAGTGTCAGGTGTAGAGGGGGGGGTGAATACACCTGAGTACAAGTTCTTTTTCTCAAACGCGAAGGACAGCTGAGTTGTAGGTTGTAACTGATGAACAATGCCAAAGAGTAATCTTCTAATCGCGGGTCAGAGTGACTCAACTACTGAGTTTCTTCTACTGACTTCAGTCAGTATCAAATCCTCAGGCGGAGAGTTGGTGCGGATAAGTGTGTAGGGCCCGATAGACTTTGACTCAGTAGCAACCTGACTCTCATGAGAAAGTCTCTGATTCTCCACTTTCAGGGTATCCAACTCCTTAAGAGTCTTACTGAGCTACAGGCTCATCTGAATCTGCTCGTCTAATAATTCTTCGTAGGCGATCGAGACGTCTAGATTCTCATCTGCACTTGAAATAGTGTCGTGTGTGCAGTGTGAAGAGGAGTTAAATGGAACGTGAGAGTTTACCTCATCCTCTTCTCCTGTCATAAGACACTTTTCAGCATCTTCTTCAAGCTTTACGGCCATAAATGCCGCTTCATCGTCTGATGAATGCATGAAGGAGTTGACTTCATCTGAGTCATCTGAAAGTTCACCAGCAATATATGCTTGACAATTCTTGATGAACTTCTCCCTTCGAGCTTTGCGTGCTGCTCTCTCAGCATTATTGAGCTCAGGACAGTCATACTGATAGTGTCCTGGCTTCTTGCAGTTGTAGCAGGTGGTGACTTTATCTTCTTTGCTCTCGCTGTCTTTCGACTGAGCTGAGTCCTCCTGTTTCCTGCAATCAGAAGTGTGCGATTCAGGAGTGCGCTTAGGTGTATATTCATTCTTACCCTTGGAGTCTCTGACGACTCTAGAGACTTTTCTGCGCCTCTCCTTCTCCTTCTGATACTTCAGGCCAAGCAGTGCGTATTTCTTAGCTAAGTTTCATTCTTGTAGATCAGTGAGTGAAGGTTCTGCCTTGCTAGATGCGGGAGCCGCTGTGCTGACTGATCCTTTGAAAGCATGGTCAATTTGAGTGTCAGCTTCAGCTCGCTGCTTCCTTTGGGGTAGACCGAACTCGAACTCCTCAGCTTTTAATTCTGAAACAATATCTATGTCAGAATGTCTTAGTAAAGTAGCAAATAGAGTCCAATGTCCATCCAACAGTGCTCTCAATATTTTGAGATTTATTTCTCGGTTGGAGAATGTCTTTCCCAGCCCGTTGATGGTGTTCATCAGATCCGTAAATCTGACGATAAGATCTTCAATCGTGTCACCAGGCATGAGAGACATTCTCTCCAGCTTCTGAAGTTTCAACGCCAGTTTGTTCACTTTAATAATCTGAGTCCCCCGACTCAGCAGCACTAGAGCATCGTAGATTTCCTTTGCGGACTTGCAGTCCTGAACTCTTCCGAGATAGGAATCACTCAGGGTGGTCAGTATGGCATTTCTAGCAACCCGGTCTAAGTTGTGAAGCTTCTTCTTCTCAGGGGTGAAGAGACTTCTATCTTTGGGGATCTTCTTCCCGGTCACCATACCGCCTCCTTATGCTGGATCCTGGGTTTCGAGGCTATCAATCATTGGAACGATAGGTCCGTCCTCCAGTACCTCTGTCATGCTATCGTGGAGGGAAGTCAGATGTGCCTCCATTCTGACTCGCCATACCCCGTAGTTCTCTACTGAGAACTTGGGTACCATCCTGATTCCTGACATATCAGACACTGAAAATTGTGATATGAATGAAGAATGATATGCAGTGAAAATGTTTTCTGGATCCGTTCAAGTAGACCAGTTTCAGAAAACAAGAGTCTTAGAGAACTCCCGCTCTGATACCAATTATTGTTCCCGAGGTAACGTTTAGGTGTAGGGGGGGTGAATACACCTGAAAACTTTTCTCAACTTAAAACGCGAACAGTCCCTTTCAGGAGGATGTCATACTGAACACGTTCAGTAGACCAAATAAGTTTTTCTGAATCGCGTGGCAGAGTGACTGACTTCACTGAGGCACGCTAGCTGAGTTAGGTCAGAATTCAGTATCGTTCAGCTGAAGTTCAGTAGAGTGCGGAAATGTGTAGGCCCATATTCAATTGAGTTAGAAAATGTTTTTAAGAAAACTGTTTCAGTATATTAGTGCAATCTTTTAGCTTTGTTGAAACACAGTTGAATGATTTTGAAAGATATTTTCAGTATGAACAGTAATCAATGCAACAGTAAAAACAGAGCACACATAACACAAGCAATTTTAAAGTGGTTCGGATCCCACAATCCTACGTCCACTGTCCCGAAAAGATCAGGAGGCTATTTTATTATACTGATTTAGTCTCAGTCGGTTTGTGCACTGGACGAACACTGGTCTTGAGATTTATACTGAGCAAGTCTCAGTTTACAAGGTATCAAACTTAAGTGTTTGACAAACTCTCCAATTATTAAGGAGTCCTTTACAATAAGGATCAGTTCAAAGATGAACTCCTTCGTTCTAAGCTATAGATGTGGTCTGCTGCTAGAGCGACGAACGGTTAAGTATAAACTCTGGGTTTGTATTCAGTCGCTTGATTACTAGAGGCTTATGATCTGATTCAGCTCGGTTCCCTTTGAGCAAGTATGTCGCCTTTCACTGGAAATAATTCTTTGAAGTTCTTGCGGAAAGCTTTAAGTCGATTCTGAGTTGCTCGTGAATGCTCGTGTGTTCTTGTATGTGTCATGAGCTTTGATTTGAAATCTTCCCTCTATTTATAGAGCAGAGATATGGATAGATCCGTTGGAGACGACGATCCATGTGTCTCTCTCTTTTGGGTAGCTAACGGCTCTTTCAATCTATGGTGACAAAGTTCTTTCCCTCAATTTCTGGAAAGTTGTTGACTTGCAGCTTTAAGCAGAAAGTAGACAGCTGGCCGCTTATCATTGGTCGAGGCTGAAGAAAGTAGGTGAGACAAACTGACTTCAAGGTAGATCTAAAGCTGACTTCTCTATACCTCGTATGACTCTGCTGATTTGACTTATGAGATGTCTTAACAGTCAGAAGACTATCTGGCCGTTGCTGAGTCTGATCTATGTTCAGTAGCATACTCCTGCTGAGTTCAGCTCTACTGACGATCAACTCTGAGTTCAGTGAACAATTCCTGCTGAGTTCAGTTCCACTGACTCCTTTCAGTATACTGCTCCTGCTGAGTCCAGTACTATTGAGTCGTCTTCTCATGGTATAGAGGCTGATAGTCTGCTGAAGAACCAGCGGACAGAACTGAACGCCTGAACCATGTCGAAGGGTGTCTACTGAGTCTGAAACTCTCAGAGACAGAATAAACAAATACAAATGAATGATTCATCTGTCAAAGTAGGGTTTTGGGATCTTCAAATCTACTGAGCACAAGGCTACTGAATCATCTCCCAATAAATCTTGAACTTTGAAAGTCAGAATGATTTGTTCATTTGGAATATTGAATTTTCAACTTTTTGCAATCATATTTGGGAATGATGGATTTTGAATTTTTTGCTATAATACTATATGTGTAAGGTTATTGAATTATAATTTTGTGATTTGGAATTAATATTAACGGTTAGGTGTTGGTCCGGAGACGATAGTCAGGTGTAGAGGGGGGGGTGAATACACCTGATCACAGTTTCTTTTCTCAGAACGTGAAGGACAACTGAGCCGTAGGTTGCGACTGATGAACAGTGCTAGATAGTAACCTTCGATCACGGGTCAGAGTGTGCCAACTACTGAGCTCTCCTACTGACTTTTGTCAGTACTTGAAACTCAGTCGGAGACGTTGTGTGGATAAGTGTGTAGGGCCCAGAGATTCGTCTCAGTTTGAAAACGTGTTTTCGCAAGTTAAAGTCTTTTGGCTGGTGCGCTTTGAAAACACGTTTTATGCAAATATATGATTTTTAATTAGTTTGTATGCAATGCAATAAAACAGTAAATAACACAAGCAATTTAACGTGGTTCGGATACGCAAGATCCTACGTCCACGGTCCTGGAGATCTGGAGAACTTGTTGATTATTCTGAGCAAGCCTCAGCAAGGAATCTGTACACTGGACAGACCCTTATAAGTTATAGTCCTTAGCGACTTTACAATTCAAACCTAAGTTCGAAAGGGAGGGGATGATCTCCAACTAAGAAGGAGTTCTTACAATAAGAACAATTCACAGAAAGTGAACTCCTTCGAATTTCTAAGCTATAAATTTGGCAATGAGCTTAGCTAGAGAAGAAGGGATCTAAATAACTCTAGAGAGAATAACTAATGTTATTCTATGAAGGCAAGTTCTTCGCTGGATCATCTTTAAGCTTGCTAGAGTTGTTTGTGAGCTTGAGCGTTTTCCCTTGTGAATCCCGTACGTGGAGCTCGGTTTTGTTCTCTATTTATAGTTGTGAGCAGGCATATGTCCGTTGGAGAAGACGATGACACGTGTCACAAACTTCCAAAGAAAACGACCATATTTTTCGATTGCAGCAGGGCAGTTGACATTGTACATGAGAGCAGCTTTAGTTGGTCAGAGCAGGTAAAGCGTTGTCGGCTTCTCATTGGTCGAGGTTTGTGGTAGGTGAGGATGTGTCAGTGTTCAGAGTTGACTATTCCACATCCTCGTATGATCTTCTGCTGAACTTTGAAATGACTTTTACGATTGGGTCGTTTTCTGTCGGATACAGTAGATTCAAGACAATCTCTGTCTTCTTCGACTTAGTCGGCTGACAAGCTGATAAGGCTTTGGTGGGTCAGCTGATGACTGCGAAGGTACTGAGCTTTGCATTATGTTCTTCTGCTGATAACTATCAACTGATGGGCTGTCTTCTACTAAAGGTAAAGATCAGCTGATGGCTGAAAAACGCAAGCTCTTACACTGATGACGTGGGGTTCTGGAAAGTAACTTCGACAGAAGATCAATCCAACATTTTATCCCGTACAGGACTTAGACAAAAAGATAATCAATCACAAAAAGTCTAACCTATACATCATCTAATCCTATCGAGACACTACATTACTGATATCAGCTGGGTTTTGGGATCTTCAATTCCATAGTACTACTATGATTTCCCCCAACTGTTCAGGCTCGATTTAGTAGTTTATTCTTACATCATATTCTTCCACTCCGCATCCATGAACTCTATATATTAGACCTTCTATTTTTCTGATCTTATCTGTGCGTGTTTGTGTAGTTTTGGTTTGATCTTTCTAGCCTTCCCGTCTCTACTTTAGAAAAGAAAGGTACGTAGAGGTGCCGTGTACACAGTGTCATATTATAGTGCAATAAAAATATAATAGTGGTGTATTTGATTGGTGCAATATAATGATTGTACCTATGTATTAGTATTATTATATATTATTATAGTGAGTGACGATATAATATTACGATTTTCTTATAGTTTGTAGTGAATAATATATCATGTTTAATAATTTTATCCAATGTCGTAATCATTAATAATATTTGGCATTTAATCCTATTTTAGTTATTTGTCTGTAGTGCGCCATATTATATTATTGTGATTATAATATTGATTTGGATATATATTGATCCATGACAAACTATATATTAGTATAGTTTGTATTTTATTCCGCATTTAAATATATTTAGTTTTGTGTTGGGTTTACAATATGTTATGGCGCGAAAATAAGTGTAGTGGTTACAATCATAATATATTATTTGAGTAGTATAAAAAAGTATGGAGTTATCTTTAATACTTTGTTGTTTGTTAATTTAAAAGGTTTCAGTTTAACGATTTCTTGTTTCTTGTTGACGAAGATGTGGAGTCATTGGCAGATACAGTGTTTGAATCAAGCATATATCATTGTATCTTGTTTATTGGCGGATGCAGTGTGTGAATCAAGCATATATTGCTATATCACTTTTAATTATGGCTTATGGTATATTGTATTTTTATGTTGGTTCGTTGGGGCTGTTTTTATTTGTTGGAAAGATTTTCGTTTGTGTGTATCTTGATTTAGTCAGTGGTTTATAGTTCTATGTTAATGTTATATGTTAATCTTTAAGATGATTTGTAGGCTTCTGCTCTGCTCTGCTTGTAATTTGTTGGCTTCTGTTGTCTTGTGTTTTGATTTGTTGTTAAATATTGGTTCTAAATCAAATTTATTAGCCTCTTCCTTGTTATGATCTGTTTGTGATCTCTAGGCTTCTGTTATGATCTGTTCTGATATATTGGCATATTCTTTATTCTGATTGTATTGGTGATCTCTTGGCTTTTGTTATGACTTATTCTGATTGTGTTGGAGCAATATAACAAGCTTTGGAATATGTGTTTTTATCTTTCATAACTAATACCTTCATTTTGTTTGAATTTTCTGTTAGTTTTTATTTTTCATTGTAGTAAAAAATGACATATACGCTCGCATTTGCAGGGGATATGACAGGAAAGACCAAGGCTGCAGGTTGTGTATGATTTGGGCTCAAGTACGGGGTCCGAATGCAACCAACTTCTTGGTAAATTTTTCAATCATTGTCGAAGAATGGGTAGTTTGTTTTGTAATGAACTAGTTTTTGTTATAGTTTGTACGTATTTGAGACTTTAGTCATAGAACAATAAATTATTATTACAATACGAAATTTCTTGATAAGTATTTTATGGAAATATTACTGGATTTTATTAGTTTTATTGACGGTGGTAAACTGTAAATTGTACCTTTGACAAGGGTTAAAATAACGGAACGACAACAATTCCAAACCGTTGTCAAAAATACCTACTACAACAGCTGAAAAAAGTGAAAGACAATGACAGGAAACCGTTGTTGAATATACATATGACAACGGAAAAAAGCGATACGACAACGGTTTAAAATCGTTGTCTAAAACGCATACGACAACGTGTAGAAAAATGAAACGACAACAGCTTTAAACCGTTGTTGAAAGATCAAACGACAATGGACGCAATACCAAAAAGACAACGGTTGAAAACCGTTGTCGGAAATCTTAAAGACAACGGTTAAAAACCGTTTTCTATTAGCGAAAACCTACGACAACGGTACCTACGACAACGCGATATTTCGTGATAGACAACGGGCTATCAACGTTTTTGTTGTAGTGGGAGTTAAAAGTATGATTGGCAATAGCAAAATCTTTTAAAATACATAGTAAAGTACCATTACATCTGATTGAGAACCTTAGTATTTTATGCATTGACTAAAATACTAAAGGTGGGCAGACATGTACATCCATGACCTAATTACAGTCAAAACTTTTAGTCAATGCTTAGTCAAAAAACTGATTTAGTTTTTCTAATCTTCCTCTTTCTTGATTAGGATTCTTCTCTTTTTATTTTCATTTGCTGCAGGATGTTCATCATTTGAATTTCTCTTGTTTTTCCTCCGTTGTAAGCTTCGTCACTTATTCCCAGACTTAATCGGTCTAGATTGTCTGAGATTCCTATGAAAATTAATGGGAGTCAATAAGGTAATATGATGTAATAATTTGGAAAACTGAGTATCAGCCTATGGTTGTGCAGAAGTTTCATCAACTGATATCTTCGAAAGCTTGCAGTTTTCGTTGTAAGGTATGGTCTTTTGAGATTTGGGATAGATCTTTAATAAAAACTTTATCTTCAAGAAGGTCTTCTCAATTTGGTCTAGAAGTTTATTAGTATCATTCCTAGCCATTCAACCATGTGTTTATTAGGACATAAAATTTGTCCGGAAGTGTTCGAGATATTAAGTATGTTGCTTTAACCTAAATACTGACTGAAGGAAATAAATAGGAGAGGAAGAAATATACCTTCCTCCACGTATTTTCTAGTCAGTTTGATTGTTGCTTCTGATCAGATCTTTTGATCTGTGTTCCGACCTTTTTCTCCCTCTGGGTGGTCGAGAACTAAAGAAAATTAAGATTTATGCCTCTCTCTCTCAAACGACGTGTATGAGATTATGAATGTGTATTCTGATTATGAGCATAGTACTAATATATATAGGCTTTAAGAGCCAATATTATAGTAATATTTGTAGCCCATTAATTTAATTATATCCCTAATGAGCTTCTATATAATTAGGCCATAATATAATTAGTTAATCTATTGAGCTACTAATATTTATCAATTAATTGGCCCAACCAATTGATTCTAGAAAAATAACATTATTAAATAACATAAAATGCATTAATCTATTAATAATGATTTCTGAGAGACAATAAATAACTAGGCAACTAATTGGGCCAGATCAAGGATCTAATACAAGAAATAAACAGGGCCTCAAATTAAGTAATTATCTATGTTCAGCCCAGAGCAAAATTAATTAATAAACGCAGATGCATTCCACTAGAGAATCCGTGCTGACTTATCCTTTTATCCCAAATTTAGTAAGGACTTGTATTTTAAACTTAATCGATCCTCGTATTTAAGATAGAAATATCTGTTAATTAATTAAGCTCACTGATAACATAAATTAATTAACATCTTATTATGTTTCTGAGTAGTACCACTCGACCTCATTAACACACCTGAACTTAATCAACCAGCCGGGTTTAGTGTGCTAATCCTTACGAGTTTCTCAAGGGATATTATCAACCCATTTTACTAAGATACGGTTGCAAGATACAGACAACCAGCCTGAGCCACAATAGATCCGGTTGCGATGACGTTCACCACAGTAGGTCAAAGTGATAGATAGTCAAATGCACTCAGCTGAAGTCTTATCAAACTTAAGACCATCTAAGTCACCGAGATCTTAGTTCTCCACTAAGGTCAGTCAGGAGAACACATCTCATCATGATCCATCAATACATCACCTTAAGTGTACCAGTAAAGAGAAGCAGCCAAGACAAGCCACTTCTTATCTAAACTACAACTTAAAACGACAACTTATCCTTAAGTTGTTTCAGCTGTGATAAATGTTTATATCTTGTCAGTTCAACCAATTTGTGTAGTCTTCTGTGATACCCGACACACTACACAAATCTAACTTTTATACAAGATAAATGATTACATGTGCAAATATATATATATTTATCAAATAAGAGAATAAAATAGTGGCAATGACAAAACACAATGTATACAAGCATAAAACTTGCTTCCAGTATACAAAATCCCAACAATTCTCCCACTTACACTAAAACAAACTTTTAGTATACAATGTGTCAGTTCTGGTACTAACTAGTACTCAACTGTCTATCCTATCTATCACTACATCTTCTCCTACTTATACAAAAGTTTTTGTAGTCCTAAGTGGGGGGCATCTCTACCACTCCTAAGCCACGAACATGCTTCTCGTAACCCGGGGTTGTAAGCTCTTCGTGAAACGATCAACTAGGTTGTCTTCAGTTCCAATTTTGTCTATCACCACGTCTCCTCGATTTACGAATTCTCGTATAATATGGTACTTTCTATCTATGTGTTTAGACGCCTTGTGAGATCTGGGTTCCTTTGAATATGCCACTGCACCCGAGTTATCACAATAAAATTGTGGTAGTCTTAGGTAAATTCATAACAATATCAAGATCTAGGAGGAAATTCTTGAGCCAAACTGCCTCTTTCGAAGCTTCTGAAGCAGCCACATACTCTGCTTCCATGGTTGAGTCCGCAATGCATTTCTGCTTTGCACTCCTCCATGAAATGGCTCCACCTCTCA
Source organism: Lavandula angustifolia (assembly GCA_028984105.1). Taxonomy (NCBI): domain Eukaryota; kingdom Viridiplantae; phylum Streptophyta; class Magnoliopsida; order Lamiales; family Lamiaceae; genus Lavandula; species Lavandula angustifolia. The sequence continues at coordinate 23,995,547 of CM054814.1, read as the reverse complement.
AGGTAAACACATAACCCGAGGTAGACTTCTTCTCGTCGCTGTTAGCCTGGTACTCCGAGTATGTATATCCCAAAGGTACTTGACTGTCTTACTGGTAAACAAACCTATAGTCTTCAGTCCGTTTAAGGTACTTGTGTTAACAGATTGTGCAGTTGCTCGTGGAGCTCTATCTTGCACAACTGGCTGTGTGAGTGGATTTCGATCGCCTTGTGATTCCTCAAGGATGATCTAGACTTGAGACTTGTGATTACTAATATAATCCTCCTCTAAGAACGAGCAATAGTGCTGACAACGATCTTCTGTTCTTTAGGATCATAAAAATACCACTATTCGTTTCCTTCGGATATCCTATAAAAAGCATAACCTCTGAACGTGGCTCCAACTTGTCGGCCTGCTTGTTTAGCACATAAGCAGGACACCCCCAAATCTTTATGTGGTGCATACTATGCTTGTGCCCGCTCCAAAATTCGACTGGAGTCGTGTTAACCGACTTGGATAGCACACAGTTCAGTAAATATGCTGCAGTTTGTAGGGCATATCCCCATAAGGAAATTGTCAATGTTGCATAACTCATCATCGACCGAACCATCTCTAAGACGGTTTGGTTTCTTCTCTCTGACACACCATTTGATGAGGTGTGCCCGGTGCTGTCAGCTGGGATGTAATCCCATATACTGTCAGGTAGTCCTTGATCTCGTTGGATAGATATTCCCCACCACGATCAGATCGCAGTGTTTTGATTTCTTTACCTAACTTCTTCTCCACTTCTGCTTTGAATTCCTTAAAGGTTTCGAAGTAATCCGATTTGTGGCGAACAAGGTAAACATATCCATATCTCGAGTAATCGTCGGTAAATGTGACGAAGTACTCATACCCTCTACGAGCTTGTATAGACATGGATCCACACAAGTCAGAATGAATCAAACTTAGTGCTTCTGTGGCTCTATAACCTTTTGCCTAAAAAGGCCTGGTCACCATCTTCAATTCCAAGCAGGATTCGCAAGTTGGAAATGGTTCAACTTGGAGAGACTCCAATGATCCATATTTCACCAACCTTTGGATCCTATTCAGATTGATATGACCTAGTCGTAGATGCCATAGATAAGTTTGATTTACCTTAGAAGATTCTTTTCTATTCTTGGAATTTGATGATGAGGAAACAACATTAACAGAGTTACCCGATTTAGACGTAATAGTATATAAAGATCCGTTTAATGGCCAACCATAGATAAAATCATCGTCTTTCACGATAGAAACTTTACTATCAAAACTTGATTTATAACCATCTATAGTGCAGAGTTTTGAAACAGAAATAATGTTTCGCCTAAACTCAGGCACATATTAAACATCTTTAAGTACTAAAACAGAACTATCAAAAGATAGATGTAAATCTCCAAAGGTAATTGTAGGAACTCTAGATCCATTGTCCATCGAGACTACCACCTCACCATCGCTCAATTGCCTTTTCTTCAAGAAACCTTGCAAGGTGTAACAAATATGATCAGTTGCCCCCCCGAATCCACTACCCATTCGTGGGTAGAAGAGGAAACCATAACAGTTTCAGTTACTATAGCGACTTGCGTCTCTTTCTGTTTTTCCTTGAAGTTTGGATATTCAGTTTTCCAATGTCCAACCTTACCACACTTGAAACACTTCCCCTTAGGTTTTGGAACCCCTCTGGTTGGAGCTAACTTTGTGCTCCCACTACCCTTCTTAACATTCGTAGCCTTCTTGCCCTTTTTTTGGAATCCACCTTTCGGAGGATTCCTTGAGCTGCTAGTAGTGTTCAAGATTTGGGTCCTCTTACCCTTACTTTGACCCGTGATTCCTTCTACAGTGATTAATTCACTCAAAAATTCATTCAGAGTGTAGTTTTTCTTTGATATCACTATATTTAGGCGAAAATTCACGTATGACTTAGGTAGTGAATGCAAAATGATATCTATCTTGATGCCAAGATCTAAGATACCACCAACATTTGTAAGTCGATCTAGCAGCTCGATCATATGTAAAATATGATCCTGCACGGATGCACCTTCGGTCATAGAGCAGGTCGTAATTTGCCTCAAGAGATGAAATCTCTGAGATCTATCGGTCTTAACGAACTTTTCAGCCATAGAATCCCATATCACTCCCGCATGGGGCGTGTTTTCATATTGTGGAGCAAGAGAATCGATCATGGTAGATAGAATGACAAAACGAGTCTTGTCATTATCGTCTATCCACATCTCTGATTCCCTTATTTGCTCTTCAGTTGCCCCTTCTTCGGGGAGTTCAGGCTCAGTGTTACTGAGAAATATATTATTTTCTCAGTTTGGAACAATAGTGTAAGGTTTCTCTTCCACTCTTTATGAAATTAGTTAATTAAAACCCGTTAGGGTTTGGTTGGTGAGAGTGATTAGAAACTTATGAAATTTTTGAACATACATATTTGAAATATGAAAACATGTTATATTCGCACATAATTCGTAATTAACCATCATTGTAACCTTTTGAAGAAACCATGATGTTAAATACTCGAACAACCCTAGGAATTCCATTGGTAAGCCACATAGGTGGACGTTTACTAGCGTAACCTTAAATCAAGCTATTTACCAAGCTCTTTAATTTCAATCCACGCCTAGGTTCTTAAGATGAATGGAATTAATAGTTCGATGTTCTGGACCATGTCACTATTAAATTGCGGGAAGGGACTTCGAGGGAAGTATATTGTACCTGTATTGAAATCTAAGCATTGACCATTAATTTGACTAAATTTGTAATACCCCGAGAAAATTTTAATAAATAAAATCTGTAACGATAGGGATTTAATTCCGAAATAAGTCCATAACTAGAATGCAATTTCGTTCGATTTAATTATCGTCGAGTTCGCGGGTAATTACGGAGCGTTATGAACGTTTCGCGATATTCCTGATAATTTGGAGTTTTATATTGGCACACCTATTATTATATACATATACATGTGTACCTCGTGATTTTTAATACGTGTAATTGAGTTGAATTTTGATATGATAATTAATTGCCAATAAATACATACAATATATATATATAGGGTATGGTTCTAGGGAGATCCATCCCTCATATAAGATATGAGAACCGATCTTGTACGTTGATCGGACCTTATCTAACGCACAATATTAATCCCTTGTTTTTTTTTAAAAAAAACCAAAAATAGGGAAATGGGTATAATTGGTAGAGGGAAATGTGTGTTTTTTGGGGGCAATTTCTACAAATCAAAACATTTCAAAAGTTTTCTTGTTGTCTCCGCCAAGAAGAATCGCTCGTCTATTTCTCTTGCTGCATCCGAAAACTGCCGTCGACCACTACCCCTGCCTCCGAAAACTGCCGTCGTCCACCGCAACCTCCCCTGCCAACTGCCTACACTTCCCGCAACCGCCGCCACTTCCCGAAAATATACAAAAACCGCAGCCCGAGCAATTCCCACAGTACCCGCGAGCATTTCGTCGCTGTTACACTTCGACATACTCGATTCTAGTGGAATTGAGGTTTGTTTGTCTGCTAATTTAATGAATTTCTGAGACCCATGTTCTAGCCATTCATCAACTGGAAAATTTTGGGGAAAATTTTGTCTGATATTTGGGGAAAATTTTGTCTGATAATCGATTGGTTCTCGACTGGAATCGATTCGAGTGGAAGTGAGATTTGTTTGTCTGATAATTTCGTTGTGTTTATTTCAGGTAATCGAAAAGTCGAGCTTTGCATAAACCTTGAAACGGTGCTACTATGGACGCAGGTATTTGTAAATGTTGATTAGGTTTTATTTTAGTATTGTTTGCATAAACTGTATATTGCATAAGCATGATTTATTTGGTAATTTCTTCTGTGATATTCAGTTTAGTAATCGCGTATATAAGCATAAAGTTCAAACTGTGTAAGCAAAAATTAATCCCTTCGGAAGCATAAATAAACCTTGAAACGGTGCTACTATGGACGCAGGTATTTGTAAATGTTGATTAGGTTTTATTTTGGTATTGTTTGCATAAACTGTATATTGCATAAGCACGATTTATTTGATAATTTCTTCTGTGATATTCAGTTTAGTAATCGCGTATATAAGCATAAAGTTCAAACTGTGTAAGCATAAATTAATCCCTTCGGTAGCATAAATAAATGTGCATAAACACAGTTATACATATGCATAAAATTATTTCTTTATGTGCATAAAATATGTTATGAATGTAGGCTGTTCTACCGCGAAAGGAAAGAGGAAGAGAAACGAAATACCGGAAGAGGATATTCCTTTAAAAGATTTATTGAAGAAAGGGAAGAGAAAGGCTAAACATATGAAAGCCAATGAAAGGTCAAAGAAGAAGGGGTTTGCAAAATCAAAAGGAAAAAAGATTGTACAAGTTAATGAGAAAGAAGAAACGGTGAAAAGCAAAAAGACAAAAAAAGTGGAGCAGAGAATGGAAAAAAGCAAAGAGGAAGTTACGAAAAGGGGGGAGGAAGTAAAACAACTTACAAGCCGTTGTTGTCCTCATTCACTAATGGAGGCGACAAGAAAAATGAACGAAGCACAATTGGACATGGTGAGGAAAATGGGTTTCGGTGATATATTGGGAATAGATATAAGTCGATTACTAAACAAATTATGTTTTTGGCTAGTGGATAACTTTGACCCTAAGAGATCAGAAATTGTTTTATCGGATGGAAGGCGGATCGAAGTGAATGAGTTGGATGTTTATCGTGTTTTTGGCTTTCCTAGGGGTGGTTTAGAAATCCGAAAAAAAAATTCAATGATAGAACATTGGTCGTTGATGAATGGGTAGGACAGTTCACTGAAACGGGTGTTGTGGATAGTTGCCATAAAATTTCGGTTAATCATGTAACGTCAGCCCTGCTTAAAGATGAGTCAGGTGGCAAAATGTTTAGGAGCAATTTCCTAGTTTTGCTTGCAAGCTCCCTCATACAGACAAGCTCAAATGGGTACCTGTACCCCCTCTTTTCAGAACCGTTGGAAGAAGAAAGTGATTCGAGGCAATGGAACTGGTGCCAGTTTGTCATTCGGTGCCTGATTGATACGTGCAGGACGTGGAGGGAGAACAAAAGTAAACCATTCTTTGGCCCGTCTCTTTTTTTGCTGGTAAGTTTAAAATATTTATTTGTGCATATAATTGAAGAAGATTGTGCTGATGAATTTAAATGTTATGTAAAAAAAGTTTGGTACAGAAGTTAATGCTTATTACAGTCTAGTTTATGCATATGATGAGTACACTTTGTGCTAATATCATTATAATTTTATGCTTACTACATATAAGGAGAAATTGAAGTACAATGGTTATGTCAGTGCATCATGTCTAGTTTAATGCTGATGAGTAAATATTCACATTGAGTAAATAAATATGTATGCAGATTTTGTACGTCGACCGTGTGATGATGTTCAACGAACAAAGGGGGAGGCAGCTACCTCTAATAAAAAATTGGGATCGGGTGCTTTTGAGAAATAGACAAGAAATGGAATTGAAGAATGGTGGTTTTGGCGATGGAAGGATATTGGAAGCAGTGGTTGTTGAGACTTTACATTCCGAAAATCGAATGAATGAAGTAGGGTTGCCTGAAGGTAGAAGAGACACAGCAGGACCTTCTACTGTGCAAGATGAATCATTGAAGTACTCGGCCATCATAATGAAACAAGCTGAAGCAGTTGCATGCCAAATGGTGAAGTTGATGAAGATGATTGAGGATGCACCTTCTGAATTGTTTAACAACAATTCATTTAAGAAAACAGTGGATGCAGCTTCAAAGATTATTGGTTCAGGTGTCCAAGAACCTGTTTCATTGTTTGAGGGAAATGAAGAGGAGATTGATGGTGATTTTTGGAATGCGGAAGAAACCAAGGAAGCAAGGTCTGCTATCGATACGACCCGGCTCATGGTGAAGAGCTACCTGGATGATTTGCCAAGCTTTAGTTTGGGGATAACACAACATTTTCGGCCCACACAAGTTGATAAGGTTAAAATTGTAGTAATTAATGTTAGGAATATATTCTCGGGGATAACTTTAACGTTTTACTTTGCTTGATGTAGGGAGAGTTGACCGAAGACAAGGTTGAGCCTCCAACGACTGGCAAGAACTTATCGACTGAGAATGAAGGATACACTTTGGTTTGTGAGATGGTTTTGTCTAGATAATTTGGTTGGATACACTTAGTATTTTTGATGATGTTAAGTTTTTTAAGGATTATGAATTGGAAGCAATGTAATGAAAAACGTCTTTTGATATATTAAATGAATTCTAATTTAGGGAGTCATAATTGGATCATACTTAGGACGTATATGCATAAACAATATATAACATAAGCATGAAATTACAATTGAATATGCATGAAATATATAAACTCGAATATATTGATAAGCATGAAGTCAGAAAAAAAAAAACACATCCTTAACATTAGGGCAGTTTTCTAGTAAGTTCATTACACAGTTTTCTAGTAAGTTCAGCATAAAAACTTATGAGGAATCTTCTACATCCTTAACATTAGGGCAGTTTCTTGAATCATGATGTCCCATCTGGTTGCACTTCCGACACGTCCTCTGAGGCTTCAACTTAGCACGCAATGCCGCCTCCTTCCTGGAATGTAGCCTACTGCCCGATCCCTTCGTTTTGACTTGATCCGGTGGCATAACTTCGACATCTTCAGGGATATGTGATCCATAAAAACTTTCAAACGTGTTTTGATTAACCTTACTACTTGAACCGCCTTCATCTTCAATTTGATATTTGGTGACCAAATCATCAAAATCAGAAAGTAGTTCGTTCATTCGTCCAGGGTTTGCGGCAACCAATGAAGCACATTTGAATACTACATCCAACAACTTCTTTGTGGCATCTGCAGTAGAATGACCGACATTCCCTTTATCCCGCAACTCATCAAATCGCTTGAAAGACACATTTCTACCCCAACGAGATACGACACAGGAATCTGGAACACAACTTATGTTGGAATTCTTGAACACCTTCAAAATGTGCCTGCACAACAGGCCGTGCATCTCCATCTTCCTACATGTGCAAGAAACACTAAAATCAACAACATTGAGCGTAACGTTGAAAACACCAACTGTATTATCATCAATTTCAAACATCTTCACTACACCACTGTCGGTTAATTTTTGAATAGAACACACATTCACAGCCTCAACCCATTCCAACTGCACCTTAGAGAACATTGTGTTTGAATACACTGTAGACAAACTTCGCTCCAAAGGCAACGTTGTCACTAGAAGTGGTAAACTACCATCATCCGCTGCGTTAAGTTTGTCCAGTGAGTGTCGTTGAGCATTTATAGCACTCTCAAACAACAAATAGAACATCACCAGATTGGCCTTTGACTTTAAGTAAGTTCGGAAAAAATGATTCTTGCTCTCGGACATGGATGTTGTGCGAAACAATCCAGACATTGGGCAGTCTCGGAAATAAGCAGGAATCTAATAATGGCGCAGACCAAACATCCCATCAAGCCAATCATGACCCACCAAATCAAAATCCAATAAGACAGCTTTCCACTTCGCATCGAACTCATCCGGTTGCAGGTCGCTATTCCACACAATATCATTAAATCTTTTCGTAAAATCAGTATTTTTTCTTAATGACAGCGGAATCTTATCCGGAACTTTAAGCATAATATGCCACATACAAAAGCGATGACGGGTTTCGGGCATAACATTCTCCATTGCAATCTTCACGGAAGGATCCTGATCGGTTATTATTAACTTCGGACAACCGCCCATGCAAGTCTTGAAACTATTAAGTAACCAAGAATATGAATCCACTGTCTCTGAGGACAACAAACCCGCTGCAAACGTAATACACTTTCCGTGGTTGTCGAGGCCGGTGAAAGGAACAAATATCATGCCGTAACTGCATAAAAGATTCTAGTGTATTATTTGCATAAAATATATTATGTATGAGCATGAATGAAACGATTTATAAGCATAAACTCATTACATGATATTATTCTTAATAAAATATAAGAATATGTGCTTTAATAATACATTATGTATGCATAAACTATGAATTAGATATGCATAAATAATACGTAAGTGAAATGAAGAATTAAGATTACGTCAATGCATAGAACAAATTTATGATTTAAAAGATTTTGTTAGCATAAAACAACCACTAAATGAGCATGAATGTAAAGGAGACATGAGCATAAAATCATAAATCTGAATTTGGACAAATATACTAACTCCTATAAGATGCAAAGAATAAACACGAACCTATTGGTTGAATAAGTTGCATCCATTGATAACGAATCTCCAAAAATCTTGTAATTGCCAATAGATATATCATCAGCCCAAAATACGCGCTTCAATTTGTCCCCTCCGTCCGTAAAATATTCGTAAAAAAATTCAGGATTCCTATCACGAGCTTCCTTCATTTTATCCAACATCATTTGTGCATCCGCACCCTCAACGCATATACGAAGATCACGGTGAAAATTTTTAAAATCTACTCCATCACAACCGATGTTCTGATAACTACCAACCAACTCACTAAACATTCTATATGACCTAATCGGACCAACATTAGAACGCGCACAGCTAAGGACGAAATTCTTGTGGACAGAAGTCATTGTCCGATTGTATCTCAGGAATTGTTTGTGAGTTGATAATAACAAAGGATGTGTGTGTGCCTCGTGAAATAAATCAACTACAAAACCTTCGGGGTGGGATTTAAATACAACGCGTGCAAAGCAAGATGACCGTTTAGAATTAAACCTTCGCTTTGTTTTCTTCGAATTAATATTATCAACATCGCAGTATTTCTCCCCTTCTCTACTGCACACTAAATATCTACGCATAATAGACCCATCAACATGCCGTTTTATCGACCACTTACGTATATCAAAACCGCACAAACCTCCGTAGTCTCTATAGAAATTTTTGGCATCATCAAGATTAACAAATTTGCGTCCAACATACGGTTTCAATTCATCCGGGCAATCAGGAATATAAATGGATTCATCGGTTTCAAGAGACACAATTGATTGACACGGTTCAACCATTCCGTAAACCGAATGCATGAATATGTCATTTGTATCGGCATAAACTAACAAATAGATATGCATGAACATTTTACGAACTTCTGCACGAATTAAAATTGTTAATCTACAAGATAAAAATCCAATACTTCATATATACATACATCTCATTCTTCAAAAACACAAACACGTATATCTCCATTTTTTACCCAATAAACCAGTAAATAGAAACTTACGTAAAAAAAAAGCATATTATGAAAAACAGAAAGCATTTCTCAAATATTATACTAGAATGCCCAAGGAAAATGATTAATATTACTTCAAATTCTGCATATAATGTAAAAAATCAAAAAAGTACAGAAAAAAAACTTCCAAAATCGGAATTAATCGGGAGAAATAGAGAAGGAAAACGAACATTGATGACTTAAGAAACATAAAAAATCGATACCCACCTTCAATAATCAACTTCGAAGAAATTTGTTGGAGCAAGAAATCGGCGTCGCAGTTTCTCGTTGGAGCAGCTGGAGGAATAAGGTTTGTGAAAAAGGGTTTGTGGTGAAGGAAGAAAGAAGTGGGGTTGGTAAAAAGAATTGGCAATTTGACTATTTTACCCTTAATGAAGGGATTTTTTCCTTTTTTGATTTAATTTTAATTCGCTTTGGAGAATAAATGAGAGCTTTAGATTGCCGAAATGGAGGGCCGAGATCGGTTCTCGTATCTCATATGAAACTTGGTTCTCATAATATCCATTTCCTATATATATATATATATATATATATATATATAGTAGGATTATGAAATATAATAAGATAAGATCTACTTATCTCCCTCCATATCTTCCTGAATCATCACACCACGTCATCCGTATCTCCGTCTCCCACGCCGTATAATCTCGCCAAATCCACCACCGTCCAAAATCTCTCCGCTAACACGCCAACTATCTGAAGAAGGATCGAAATCATGGTTCTGCCCACCTCCCCATTGGCGAACAGAATGAAGAGGAATAAGAGATCCCTCACCTTCCCATTTTTCATGCAGAGTAGGAGGCGAAGGGGTGCTGGGTTTCTTGTGAAGATGGAGAATCGGGCATGCCTATAAAACTAGTCCTTCTCACCCCAAATTCGTCCCTGTCGATCCTTCGTTCACAAACCTTGCACCTGCAGCTCTACGCATTAACTTGTCCGAAGAGAAGGGAGGAGCCGCGGTTGGGATCCCGCAGCCGACTCGCGGCCGGAACGAGGAAGGAGGAGTTTAGGGTAACAGTTTCTCCACAATTTCTTCTTAGATTATTGTTAGCCCCTTCGTAACATTGCTACGTAAATTAGTATATGGTGTGAATGCAGTTTTTGTTTCCTTTTAATCCTCAAATGTGTCTTGTTCATGTCGCATTGCTTTTCTTGTTTTCGCATCCGATATTAGGGGCCGAATCCGTGTGATATTAGCTTAATAATTGATCTCCCTACTGTGTAAATCACATATCTGATGGAAATGGGTAAAACTGAATATTGAACTTTGAAGTTTACACTTGTTCGGCTAATGCACACCATGTGTTCAATAAAATGCTTCAACCACGTTTTTATTGATATCTTATGAGTTCTAGAACCATAACTGATATTAGGGCTTAGAAATAGACAATGGTAGAAGAATCACATTTTATGTGCTCATACAATCCATTTTCGATCTTGCCGAAACGAACTTGAAGTCCCTATCCTAATCGCTACCTCCGCCGTTAACCAACGAGCTTTAACCCCCCTTTACCGCATCCCCTCGTTGTAAGAACGCACATTTCTGGACACTCTTAGAAAGTCTCTATTTTTGGCTTTCAAACGCACCAAATGGGACGTGAATAGGGTCCCGAACTGGGAAGTTATGCAGCGTTGAAAATGCCTGACAGAAGCTGCCCTGCCTTACGTGCTGTAGGGCAGCGATATTCCCGACCTCCCCATACCTTGTTGACTGACTCCTATGCCCGTACGTCCATACCGTCGAAGAGCCATGATTACTGGCTTCCTAACACACCTCTCGGTTCGCGAAACGGAGTCCGAACCACGAAGTTATTCAACGTCGAAAATGGATCGTCGAACTGCCTAGTATTTTTCAGACTACGGAGCAGCCTCTTTCGAGCGTTTCCAACACACTGTGTATTGCCCGAAACCCCTTTGAAACCTATATTGTTGGAAAGCCACGTCTACAGGCTTTCCAACGCCACTTGTCTCTCGATATTTGGAGCTCGGACCAAAAAGTTATGCCCCGTCGAAAAGACCCGCTCAAAACTGCCGAGTTGGTGAGAAGCGCAGAGTAGCAAGCTTCCAACCCGATTTATACGACCCGATCGAACTAATATCCCAGCAAACTTACACCAACACAAACCCTAATAAACAAGGACTTCAAAACATATTTTCGATTGCGAAACGGAGTCCCGACCGCTGAGATACGCTTGCTCGAATATAGCCCAGAAACTGTTTGTTTAAATGCCTCACCCAGAAAAATTCTAAGTGTTGAAATAAGGGTTTAACTCCACCAGTTTGAGAGATCGTTTGTGAACAGCCCTCGAATCTGGTAACCCTAAGCCACCTACCGTATCAACTTGTCATTCAAGAAATCTCCAGAACCTTTCCGTTCGCCGTTTGGAGATCGTATCAAGAAGTTACGGATCGACGAAAATGCACCGCTGAAACGCCCATCCTTCCCGGAATGTGCTGAACCCCCAACTTTAAAATGGTCTTTGAGCTTCGTTCCTTCTCGAAACTCACCAAACCTTATACCGATAGAAAGCTGAGTTCGTTGACTTTCCAAAACCATGCTTGACGCATAAAATGGAGTTCGAACGAAAAAGATATGAGACTACAATGTACCGCTGGCAGAAATGCCACATTTTCGTCGACTCAAGTTCAGAAACTATTTTCGATGTCGATACAACATCCGATCAGAAAACTTATTTCTACGGTCTTGTACCCCTCCTGGGGCAGAATCTAAACGTGAGTTTTCGTCGAAGACCGAGTCGGATCGTCCGAAAATAAACCTAGAAGTTGCTGCGAAAATCATTTTCCAAATATATTTTATTTTCAAATATTCCCTTAATTGGAAAATACCAAGCTACAAAAAATTACCGAATAAAGAGAGGATTCTATGAATATGTGAACGGGATATATCCGGGCAAGATTATTGAAGAAGAATTTTATCATTTCGAGAAAATAGCGAAATAAAATCCGCCCTTTGTAACCAAAAATCCTTATTGCTAGAGACGAACTTTGTGGTCTAGAATTTAATGAAATTCTAGGACTTTGGGATTTAACCCTAACAGAAATTAGGTCTCTATTGTAGGACCCTCTGAGGAAAGACGGTAACCTCGGAAAAAGCCGCGGATAATAATATCGCGCCACGAGGTGGGTTATATTTTCCTCTAAACTTATTTTTGAGTTATTAAGCTCTTAAATTATATGAAATGCAATTATCCATTGAAATGTTTTAGGCGCGTTCGATTAAGTTTAATGCTCTTGTATGGTCGATCGAGATTCTTGTTCTGACCTAAACGTCAGACGGGAATTGTGTACACCCCCTGTTAGTTGTGCAGTGGGTTGATCTCCACTGTGCACTAACCTTTATAAGGGATTATCTGGGGAAAAGCCCGATATCCAAAGTTGAAAAGGGTACTCTGAGTAACGGCTCGAGACCCTAGATGAAATTGGATCCGACGAGGATGTGTTCCGGGATTGCAAGAGTAACTAAAAGAACGCTGCACGCGCGTGCACAAATGAGAAAATATTTCGTATACTTAGGAGTATCTTTTCCTTTTAAAACCTCCTAAGTTAAACATTTACGCTTTGGATAACCACAAGTTTTATAAAAGAGTTTTCTTAAGTGCTCGCCTACTGAGTACACTAGTACTCAGCCCCAAATCTTTTTAAAAACTTTTTCAGGTTGAGCGGCCACTGCTGACGGACGGAGCCGAGGCGACGGTTGTCGTCAAATAATTAAATTCTGCTGTGCCAAAATGGTTGTTGCCAAATTCAAGGAAAGTAGCTCTTTCGTCAATCGCCACTCTGGACTTATCTTTATCCGAACTGCTTTCTTTGTGTTCAGATACTTATCACTTTTTTGTGAATCACGAACTGAAAATCTTATAATTTAATTTTTGAATTATTATGTATTATCTTTTAAATCATGAATTTTCGTTTTATTTATCTGTATTGTACCACACCCGTTCACACGCCCTTTTCTAAAAATTGGTATGTGACAATTTGGTATCAGAGCAGTTCGTTCCGCTCCGGACCTAAACTGTTGTTCAAGAAAATCTAGACTCGCTTCTCTAGATTTCAAGATTTGTTCCGCTTTTGAAAATCTAAAAGTGCATTTCATGTTAGTCTAGAATAGAACCTCTTGACTATTATAATATTCGACAACCCTCAGCTCGCCGTCGCAATGCCCTCAACTAAAGGTAGCCTTCTTTCAAATACTTGATTTTAAAAAAAAAATTGTTTATGGAAGTGCGCGCAAATGGTATTTGCTTGAAAGGAAGCATGAAATGAGAAAGTTGTCATGTTGAGTTATCTTGAAATCACATGACCAAAAGAATAAAATTATGGTCGTTTTGGAAGAATCTACTTGACAAAAGGAACTCGTGTTCATTAATTCTCTTTGAGCTCATATGATAAAGTTTTATGAAAAGAAAGGTTTTCATATCGGGAATCTATGAGATCCCACGGCTATGCAAAACGACATCTTATGAAAGGAAATAAAACATCATTATCGGGAAAAACATAGATAAATCCTATCTATTTCCGATCAAAATACAGCTCTTCAAAATCTTCAAAAGTTCAAATCTAAAAAATGTCTCAAATTCTGCATCAGCACCATGCCATCAGACTGACTGCCACGTGGCATCCACGTCAGCAGAGGATACCAGTCCGCAGAGGCTGACGTCAGCAACACAAGGGCTGATATCAGCCCGTTGTCTTCAAGCTGCTGTGATGCTGCCTCCCCGACGTCTTCCAGAGATCGCCGCCTGCGCCTTGACCAACCCCGCCCAGCGCCGCCGCCTGAAACGCGATGAATCTGCAAGTGCGCGACAGTAGTCGCAGCTGCGCCACCGCGGCTCCTGCTCATCGCCACCGCGTTGTTCGGCCTCCTTTGGCCTTCCTATTGGCATTCCTGACGTCGCCCGAACGTCTGTCTGGAAGAACAGCTGGCGCCGCCGCCTGCAATCGCAAAAATCGCAGTGCCTGGCTTTGTCATCTCCGCCGCTCGAATTTGAATCCTTTCGATCCGTGATTTCGTTCAATTGATTCATGGGTATTGATACTTTGACGATTTTCGGCAACCATGAACGGATTCCTGCCTAAATCGTCCATCAATTTCCCTCAATTTTCAACGGATTCGCTGGAAAAAATTCATGGTGAGCAGCGAACTTCCGATGTCGATTCCGGTTGCATCTGTGATTGGATGACTCCTTGCGACCTATCGAAGCTGCGATAAGATAAACCTAACGGCATGAGCCGCTTGGCCGAAGGATGCTGGACGCGCCGCCACTTGCCGCCGGAAGTGGCGGCGGAACCCTAGAAAACTAAGGTTTTGGGTACGTTGGAAAATTCTTCTCCGTCTCGATTTTCGTGCCTTCTGCACCAAAATTATAGTAACAAAATAGTACAAACATATTACAAATAGGTCCTATCATCTACTCGTGGATTTTGTCACGAGAAAAACTTTACAACGGGGTCAAAACAGTGGCACGCAGGCCGTCCCAAAAGTGAAAATAGCTCGATAACGACGAAAATAAATCCTAATCATGCTCCTAACAGCAACAATCAGAGCCTAAATCAGGCTCTGATACCAATTGAATGAAATAAATAGGAGAGCATGAAATACACCTTCCTCCACGTATGTTGTAGTCGCTTTGATTGTTGCTCTTGATCAGATCTTCTGACATGTGTCCCGACCTTTTTCTCCCTCTGGGTGGTCAGAGTGCTGAAGAAAAATAAGATTTTTGTCTCCCTCTCAAACGACGTGTATGAACGTGTATGAGATTATGAATGTATATTCTGATTATGAACATAATACTACTCCCTCCGTTCCACTCCATTAGTCCACTTTCTTTTCGGCACGGAGATTAAAAAAGTTGTTTGTTGTGTGTAAAGTAGTATAAAGTTGTGGGGTCCACTAGAATATATAAGAGTGTTATTTTAAGTTAAAAAAGGAAAGTGGACTAATGAAGTGGAACGGCCCGAAAAGGAAAACTGGACTAATGGAGTGAAACAGAGGGAGTAATATATTTAGGCTTCAAGAACCAATATTATATTAATATCTGTAGCCCATTAATTTAATTATATCCCAAATGGGATTCTACAAAATTACCCCATAATATAATTAATTAATCTATTGGGATACTAATATTTATTAATTAATTGGCCCAACCAATTAATTCCAGAGAAATAACATTATTAAATAACACAAAATGTATTAATTTATTAATAATGATTTCTGAGAGACAATAAATAACTTGGCAACTAATTGCGCCAAATCAGGGATCCAATACAAGAAATAAAGTAGGACCTCAAATTAATTAATTATCAATGCTCAGTCTAGAGAAAAATTAATTAATAAATACAGATTCATTCCACTAGAGAATCCGTGCTGACTTACCCCTTTATCCCAAATTGAGTAAGGGCTTGTATTTTAGACTTAATCGATCCCCGTATTTAAGATAGAAATATCCGTTAATTAATTAAGCGCATTGACAACTTAAATTAATTAACATTTTATTATGTTCCTGAGTAGTACCACTCGACCTCATTAACACACCTGAACTTAAATCAACCGACCGAGTTTAGTGTGCTAATCCTTACGGGTTCCTCAGCAGATATTATCAACCCATTTTACTAAGATACGGTTGCAAGATACAGACAACTAGCCTGAGCCACAAATAACTACTAACACCCAAGATACGTAAATCCGGTCGCGATGACGTTCACCATAGTAGTTCAAAGTGATAGATAGCCAAATGCACTAAGTTGAAGTCTTACCAAGCTTAAGATCAACTAAGGTACTGAGATCTTGGTTCTCCACTAAGGTCAGTAGAACACATCTCACTGTGATCCATCAATACACCACCTTAACTGTACCAGTTAAGACAAGCAGCCAAGACAAGCCACTTCTTATGTAAACTGCAGCTTAAACGACAACTTATCCTTAAATTAATTAACATCTTATTATGTTTCTGAGTAGTACCACTCGACCTCATTAACACACCTGAACTTAATTAACCAGTCGGGTTTAGTGTGCTAATCCTTACGAGTTTCTCAGGGGATATTATCAACCCATTTTACTAAGATACGGTTGCAAGATACAGACAACTAGCCTGAGCCACAATAGATCCGGTCGCGATGACATTCACCATAGTAGATCAAAGTGATAGATAGTCAAATGCACTCAGCTGAAGTCTTACCAAACTTAAGACCAGCTAAGTCACCGAGATCTTGGTTCTCCACTAAGATCAGTCAGGAGAACACATCTTACTATAATCCATCAATACACCACCTTAAGTGTACCAGTAAAGAAAAACAGCCAAGACAAGCCACTTCTTATCTAAACTAAAGGTTAAAACGACAACTTATCCTTGAGTTGTCTCAGCTGTGATAACTGTTTATATCTTGTCAGTTCAACAAATTTGTGTAGTCTTTTGTGATACCCGACACACTACACAAATCTAACTTTTATACAAGATAAAGAATTACATGTGCAAATATATATATTTATCAGATATGAGAATAAAATAGTGGTAAGGGTAAAAACACTTTGTATACAAGCATAAAACTTGCTTCCTGTATACAAAATCCCAACACTGACCTTAAGGATTGCATTATTATGCGTCTGGGCATCAGTCTTGCCTATGACTTGTATGCATTCTTTGTCCTACAGAAGGAATTGTGCTCTGTTGTTGTCATCTTCGACCTGTAATTTTAAGTTATATCTGAAGGAAATATAAGGTTAGGAATCGATACCTTCCTCCTTCGTATGTTGTCGCGGCTCTGATTGTTGCGCGTGTGTCAGATCTTCTGATCTGTGTCCTAGCTTTTTTCACCCCCTGGGTGGTCAGAGAACTGGAGAAAATTAAGAATATTGTCTCTCCCCACAAACGCGTGCGTGCGTGAGTAATTATATGTGTGTGTTCTGTTTCTGAACATAATACTAATATATATATATGCTTCAAAGGCCAATATAATATTAATATATTTGTAACCCATTAATTTAATTATATTTCTAATGGGCTTCCACATGATTAGCCCATGATATAATTAATTAATCCACTAGGCTACAAATATTTATCAATTAATTGGCCCAGCCAATTAATTCCAGATAAATAACATTATTAAATAATGTAAAAATACATTAATCTATTAATAATGACTTTTGAGAGACAATAAATAATTAGGCAACTAATTGGGTCAGATCAGGGATCTAATACGAGAAATAAAGCTGGGCCTCAAATTAATTAATTATCTATGCTCAGCCCAGAGCAAAATTAATTAATAAACACATATTCATTTCACTAGAGAATCAATGCTGAGTTACCCCTTTATCCCAAATTGAGCAAGGGCAAGAGCTTGTATTTCAGACTGAATTGATCTCAGTATTTAAGATAGAAATATCCGTTAATTAATTAAGCTCACTGACAGCTTAAATTAATTAACATCTCATACTCCTGAGTAGTACCACTCGACCTTATTAACACACCTAAACTTAATCAACCGGCCGGGTTTAGTGTGCTAATCCTTTCGAGTTCCTCAGGGGATATTATCTGTTGGGATGTTGTATACTGGAAGCAAATTTTATGCTTGTATACAATGTGTTTTGTCCCTACCACTATTTTATTCTCCTATCTGATAAATATATATATTTGCACATGTTATCCTTTATCTTGTATAAAAGTTAGATTTGTTTGGTGTGTCCGGTATAACAGAAGACAACACAAATTGGTTGAACTGACAAGATATAAACAGTTATCACAGCTGACACAACTTAAGGATAAGTTGTCGGTTTAAGCTGCAGTTTAGATAAGAAGTGGCTTGTCTTAGCTGCTTGTCTTTACTGGTACACTGAAGGTGGTGTATTGATGGATCACAGTGAGATGTGTTCTCCTAACTGACCTTAGTGGAGAACCAAGATCTCGGTGACTTAGCTGGTCTTAAGTTTGGTAAGACTTCAGCTGAGTGCATTTGGCTATCTATCACTTTGACCTACTATGGTGAACGTCATCGCGACTGGATCTACGTATCTTGGGTGTTAGTAGTTATTTGTGGCTCAAGCTGGTTGTCTGTATCTTACAGCCGTATCCTAGTAAAATGGGTTGATAATATCCCCTGAGGAACTCGAAAGGATTAGCACACTAAACCCGGCCTGTTGATTAAGTTCATGTGTGTTAATAAGGTCGAGTGGTACTACTCATGAATATAAGATATTAATTAATTTAAGCTATCAGTGAGCTTAATTAATTAACGGATATTTCTATCTTAAATATGGAGATCGATTAAGTCTAAAATACAAGCCCTTGCCCAATTTCGGATAAAGAGGTAAGTCAGCACGGATTCTCTAGTGGAATGAATATGTGTTTATTAATTAATTTTGCTCTGGGTTGAGCATAAATAATTAATTAATTTGAGGTCCAGCTTTATTTCTTGTATTAGATCCCTGATCTGGCCCAATTACTTGCATAGTTATTTATTGTCTCTCAGAAATCATTATTAATGGATTAATGTATTTTTACATTTTTTTAATAATGTTATTTATCTGGAATTAATTGGTTGGGCCAATTAATTGACAAATATTAGTAGCCCAGTGGATTAATTAATTACATTATGAGCTAATTATGTGGAAGCCCATTAGAAATATAATTAAATTAATGAGCTACAAATATATTAATATTATATTGGCTTTTGAAGCCTATGTATATTAGTATTCTGTTCAGAAACTGAATACACATATACAAAGTAAACACGCTGTGTGTGAGTAGTGAGAGAGATAAAATCTTATTTTCTTCAGTTTTCTGACCACCTAGAGGAAGAAAAAGGCCGGGACACAGTTCAGAAGATCTGACATACGAGCAACAATCAGAGCCGCAACAACATACGAAGGAGGAAGGTATCATTCCTAACCTAATATTTCATTCAATTGGTATCAGAGCCTAGTTTAGGCTCTGATTGTTGCGGTTAGGAGCATGATTAGGGTTCGATTCCCTCGTTATCGGGTCATTTTTCGTGTTTGTGGCGGTTTGCGAGCCACTGTTTTGACCCCGTTGTAACGTTCTTCTCGTGAGAAAATCCACAAGTAGATCATAGGACCTATATGTTATGTGATTATACTGTTTTTGTACTGTAATTAGTTTGGGGTGCACGAAAATCGAGGCGCAAAGACGCAGGACGAAAAAGGGTAAAACCCTAGTTTCTGGTAGAACACGACCGTTGTCTTCAAGAGGCGCGTGGAGGCGCGTGCCAACTTATTTTTTCCGACCCGTTCGAATAGTTTTCTTCATTTTTTCGTTAGCTTCGTCGGGATTTCTGGTTTGTCCGGAATAGCGTTGGAAAGGAGAAGTGGTCGTGCTGTCCAGAAAAGCCCCAAATTGGGCGAAAACCCTAATTCGGCTAGGGTTCCGCCGCATCTTACGGCGGCGATTCCCGGCGGGTCCGGGGTTCATTTACCGATTGGCTTGAACCGATGAATTCCTCATCACACAAGCTTTGTGTCGATATGTCGTATGGGATCATCCGATCCCGGATGCGATCGCAATTGACGTCTGAAGTTTGCTGCTCGTTATGAATTCGTTCCGACGAATCGTTTGAGATTCGGGAAATTTAGGAACTAATCTCAGCCGGAATCCGTTACACGGTGGTCGTGAGTGTTCCAGTTGCGTTTCCCCTCTATCAATTGATCGAATCGCGGCTCGGAAAGGGTGAATTCGAATGGCGGCGCGGCGGCGGCGGGGGCGCATTTTTTCGCTTTTGCAGATCGCGGTGGCGGCTCCAGGCGGCTGTTATTCACAGACCAAGACATCTGGAGGGGATGAGGCCGTCGTGGATGGCCGGACGTGGACGCGGGAGGCAGCGTGAGCCGCGCGCAGGCGGAGGTGCGAGACGCGCGCGGCTGCTGCGGCTCCGGCGCCAAACGGCGGGCTCGCCGGCGGAGGAAGCCGGAGGTTCTGGCTCACCGTGGCCGGGCGACCACAACCACGTCGGCCGCCGGCCGAGAACCGGCCTACAGCGGCGGCCGAAGTTGAACCAGCGGGAGGCGTTTTTTTTGTGTTGTTGAAGATGATGCTGACGTGGCGCGCCACGTCAGCCCTTGCTGTTCAGGTTGTACACATGTCTGCCACGTGGCAGACCGCCTGATGATGTGGCACGATGCAGTTTTCGATGCAATTTCCAGATTCGAAGATTTTGAAGATCGAAGAGCTGTATTTTGATCGGGCAATGTAATAGTTAGGAATTACATGTTTTAAAGCCCGATAACGACGTTTTAAATTTCCTATTTGCGCATTTATTTATTATTTTTCTTTAGCATGCGATTATGTGATTAATTACGCTTAGAAAAGCATGTAAATATGATTTATGTCGTTATTATGCATGTTTTAATTTTCGCGAGCACGTTTTATTATGTGCGTTTAGAAATTGCATGCTTTAGGAATTATGTAATGATGAATGATTCGTAACAAACCTTTTGAATAAAAAGACTAAGCAATTTTAAATTAAAATGTTTAATTAGATTCCATTAATTTGGATATTAAACACTTAATCGGACCTGCATTAATTGGACTCTACACGAAAGTAGTAAGATTATGTGAGTAAACGTCCATCTGCGTGGCTTGCTTGCATTTTTGAGCAACCAGTTTTGTGAGATGAGTTTTCTAAAACAATATTTGATTATTATTGAGTAGTGGGAGCGAAGCCGTAAACGTCCACCTGCGTGGCTTGCGTGCCTAGCAAACACGAGTACTATACAAGATCAAAATTAAATAGGATGACTAATTAGATCAAATTGAATGCGGCACGGTTCGAGTAAGTATCTCAATTTCGAGAGTTTGATTCTATTTTGGTCAAATTAATGGTCAATGCTTAGATGTCACTGCAGGTATAATTCACTTCCCTCGAAGTCCCTTCCCGCGTTTTAATAGTGACATGGTCCAGAATATCGAACTATTAATTTCATTTGTCTTAAGAATCTAGACGTGGAGTGGAAATAAAGAGCTATGTAAATAGCTTGGTTTAGGGTTACGCTAGTAAACGTCCACCTGCGTGGCTTGCTAGTGGAATTCCTAGAGTTGTTCGAGGTTTTTAATATCATTGTTTTTTACAAAAGGTTACCATGATTATTAATTACGAATTATGTGCAAAAATTAATTTCATACATGCTTTTAAATTACATTTTTCAGATATGTCTGTTCTAAAATTTTTCGATTTCCTAAACAGTTTCACCAACCAAACTCTAACGGGTTTAACAATTTTTAAATAATTTCATAGAGTGGAAGAGATATCTTACCTCTCCCAATAAAAGCTCTGCAAAGGTCCTATAAGAACTTCTGTTTTAGGACCGCTATATCTAAGAACGAGTTTACTATGAGTATGCTACTCAAATCTTTGGTAGCGGTCAAAGAGGTTATAGGAAAGGGCTAGAGTGCTCAAGTCTTGAATATCCCTAGTAGTTCAAGGAATCCTCCGAAAGGCGGAAACCAGAAAAAGAGCAGAAAGGGTGGTCAATTCAAGAAGAGCAGTGGACGTTTACGGCTTCGCTCCCACTACTCAATAATAATCAAATATTGTTTTGGAAAACTCATCTCACAACACTGGTAGCTCAAAAATGCAAGCAAGCCACGCAGGTGGACATTTACTCACATAATCTTACTACTATCGTGTAGAGTTCAATTAATGGAGGTTCGATTAAGTGTTTAATATCCAAATGAATGTAATCTAATTAAACATTTAATTTAAAATTGCTTAGTCTTTTTATTCAAAAGTTTTGTTACGAATCATGCATCATCACATAATTCCTAAAGTATGCAATTTCTAAACGCACATAATAAAACGTGCTCGCAAAAATTAAAGCATGCTTAATAACGACATAAATCCTATTTACATGTTTTTCTAAGCGCAATTAATCACATAATCGCATGCTAAAGCATAATAATAAATAAATGCGCAAATAGAAAATTTAAAACGTCGTTATCGGGCTTTAAAACACGTAATTCCTAACTATTACATAGCCCGATCAAAATATAGCTCTTCGATATTCAAAATCTTCGAATTTGAAAACTGCATTGAAAACTACATTGCCACATCATCAGGGGGTCTGCCACGTGGCAGACATGTGGCAGACACATGTACGCCAGGTCAGCAAGGGCTAACGTGGCGCGCCACGCCAGCATCGTCTTCTTCACCCAGCACGCCGCCGCCGCCGCTCCAGGCAGGTTCCCGGCCGGCCGCCTGCACCTGGGAGCGCGCGACGACGGCGAACCAGAAGCCGCCGTCCCCGCTCGGCGCCGCCGCGTGGAACGGGCTGAATCTACTCACGCCGCTGCCAGATCTGGGGGCGCAACGGGCTGCCTCCTCCGCTCGTCGCCGCCCTGCTCCGCCTCCTGTTGTCTTTCCCATCTAAACGCCGACGTCTGGGCAGCCCAAATCTGGCCGGTAAAGCCGCTGTCGTGATGTGCCGCTGCGTAATTACGCAGCTAGTCGTCGGCGAGCTTCGCTGTGGAAATTGACCTCTTTCCGAGCTGCTATTCGATCAATTGAAAGAGGGGAAACATAATTGGAACACTCACGACAACCGTGTAACGGATTCCGGTCGAGATTAGTTCCTCAATTTCCCAAATTTCAAACGATTCGCCAAAATGAATTCATAACGAGCAGCCAATTTTAGATGTCAATTTCGATCGCATCCGGGATCGGATGATCCCTTACGACGTATCAATGTGAAGCTCATAAGACAATGATTCTAGAGGTTCAAGCCGATCGTCGATCGGACCCCGGATGCGCCGGGAATCTCCGCCGCAAGATGCGGCGGAACCCTAGCAAACTAGGGTTTTCTGGCCAATTTGGGGATTTCTGGACAACACGACCACTTCTCCTTTCCGACGCTATTCTGGCCACACCAGATATCGGAATGGGTCGTGCGACCTATCTAGACGAAGCTAACGAAATAACGAACAAAACTGTCCGAACGGATTGGAAAAATATTAGGGCACGCACCCCCACGCATGGTATAAAGTTGGCGGTCGTGTTCTGCCAGAAACTAGGGTTTTGCCTTTTCCATCTTTCCGCGCCGTCGTGCCTCGATTTTTGTGCCTCCCAGACCAATTACGGTGCAATACTAGTACAATCACATAACACATAGGTCATATCATCTACTCGTGGATTTTCTCACGAGAAAAACGTTACAACGAGGTCAAAACAATGGCTCGCAGGCCGCCCCAAACACGAAATTAGCCCGATAACAACGGAAATAAAACCTAATCATGCACCTAACATCAACAATCAGAGCCTAAACCAGGCTCTGATGCCAATTGAAGGAATTATTAGGTTAGGAATGATTACCTACCTCCTTCGTATGTTGTCGCGGCTCTAATTGTTGCTCGTGTGTCAGATCTTCTGATCTGTGTCCCGGCCTTTTTCTCCCTGTGGGTGGTAAGAGAACTGGAGAAAATTAAGAATATTGTCTCTCCCCACAAACGCGTGCGTGCGTGAGTAATTATATATGTGTGTTCTGTTTCTGAACATAATACTAATATATATAGGCTTCAAAAACCAATATAATATTAATATATTTGTAGTCCATTAATTTAATTATATTTCGAATGGGCTTCCACATAATTAGCCCATAATATAATTAATTAATCCACTATGCTAATAATATTTATCAATTAAATTGCTCAACCAATTAATTCCAAATAAATAACATTATTAAATAAAGTAAAAATACATTAATCCATTAATAATGATTTATGAGAGACAATAAATAACTAGGCAACTAATTGGGCCAGATCAGGGATCTAATACAAGAAATAAAGCTGGGCCTCAAATTAATTAATTATTTATGCTCAGCCCAGAGCAAAATTAATTAATAAACACAGATTCACTCCACTAGAGAATTCGTGCTGACTTACCCCTTTATCCCAAATTGAGCAAGGGCTTGTATTTTAGACTTAATCGATCTTCGTATTCAAGATAGAAATATCCGTTAATTAATTAAGCTCACTGACAGCTTAAATTAATTAACATCTTATATTCATGAGTAGTACCACTCGACCTTATTAACACACCTGAACTTAATCAACCGGCCGGGTTTAGTGTGCTAATCCATTCGAGTTCCTTAGGGGATATTATCAACTCATTTTACTAGGATACGGTTGCAAGATACAGACAACCAGTCTGAGCCACAAATAACTACTAACACCCAAGATACGTAGATCCGGTCGCGATGACGTTCACCATAGTAGGTCAAAGTGATAGATAGCCAAATGCACTCAGCTGAAGTCTTACCAAGCTTAAGACCAGCTAAGTCACCGAGATCTTGGTTCTCCACTAAGGTCAGTTAGGAGAACACATCTCACTGTGATCCATGAATACACCACCTTAAGTGTACCAGTAAAGACAAGCAGCTAAGACAAGTCACTTCTTATCTAAACTGCAGCTTAAACCGACAACTTATCCTTAAGTTGTCTCAGCTGTGATAACTGTTTATATCTTGTCAGTTCAACCAATTTGTGTTGTCTTCTGTGATACCCGACACACTACACAAATCTAACTTTTATATAAGATAAAGGATAACATGTGCAAATATATTTATTTATCAGATAGGAGAATAAAATAGTGGTAGGGACAGAACACATTGTATACAAGCATAAAATTTGCTTCCAGTATACAAAATCCCAACAGTATCTAGGCAAGTGCGCATGTAAACTATTCATGTCTTAAAACATATTGATATAACATGTAGGTCTGTTGTGGATACACAAGAGAAACTGGTGCGTCATGTAAAATGTATGTTTCACAAAAGAAGTTTCCTTATGTATTTATTAGTTTCTTGTTACATTAATGCAGACAGTGTTGTGGCCAACCTTCATGAAGATCGATTTGTATAACTATTCCAGCCACCTGACCCTTGCTGACTGAGATAAAAAAGGTTCAAGTAAATGCTACTTTTTGAAGTTAAAAACTTTACTGTATTGTGTGAATGTTGTAATTTGACCTCATCTTCGTCGAACACCTATTCCTCTATCATCTTTATTCTTTATATTCCATCAGTAAGCTCTTCAGTCAAAGAATTTTTTGCTCTGTGTAAGGTGTCATCAGTAACTATACTGTTGTGAGCAATGAACCTTAGATGAATACAATTACCAATTTGAGTACAATAATATTATGAGACAGAAGATTAATATAGTTAAGTTGTAGTTATTTGTACCTATTTCTGAAGTCAGCAACTTCTGGGACATCGTCTTTGTACATCAATTTTGTGATGTAAATTACATTACTTCCTTTGAGTTCACCTTCAATTGAATCATACAAAGTTTCTCTGTAAAATTTCTTTTTTTGTATATGCGCTAATTTCCTTTATATGAATATATATTAAAGATGCAATTTGGAGGTATGCTGCAATTTAGGGACTAATATCTCAGTTTAATGCTAATAGTTATAGACTTCTTTGGTAAATGACCTCTCTTTCCGGACTATTTACCTTTAATTTACCTTTAAATGTATTAGCTCTACCAAACTGCAATATGATGATGATGATGATGGGGATGTAGATATTCTTGTTGAAGTGAGTTCAAGTGTTGATCTATGTAGTCATCCCATAAGGTGCAAAAATAACAGTGCCATCCTTCAATAGAAATTAATTGAGTTAGTATGTGTACTACAATTATTAAGTGAGAAATATATTAGAGATGCTCACTCTTTGTCTTCAATAGCAATATCGACAAGTCTTGTTTCTCCATCAGTAGATGATGTGCGATCTTGGACATTTCCTCTATGTGCCAATACCCCTATAACTTCTACAGAAATGCATGGTAATTTGTTTGGTATGTGAATAACTGTTACACCCTTGAAGGGGCGTGCTGAGATGTGTCGAGCGTGGCCACATCTTGGCTGAGGAAGTGTCGAGTATGTGGAAAAATTTGACTAACGCATATGTTGGCATAGGCCGACATAGTCTGGGTTGACTGGACTAGGATTTGAGTTGGGACGATGAAGGAGGCATCGGGCCAAAGTGTCGAGGCATGCGGCCGAGACACGATGTGGGAAAATCGAGCTATGTGGGCGAGATTGTCCAAGTAAAGGAATTAGAAAGCAAGCTCTTCAGCCAAGTGGTGTCAAGAGAGCTGAGATAGCAGAATAAATATTGAGCATCTATTTGGACCAGACTAGGAATCTAATATAAGAAATAAAGTCGTGTCTCAAATTATTTAATTATCTATGTTCAGTCCAGACCAAAATTAATTAATAAATACAGATTCATTCCACTAGGAAATCCGTGCTGACTTACTCATTTATCTCAACTTGAGCATGAGCTGTATTTCAAACTTAATTGATACTCTTATTTAAGAAACAAAGTGATACTCAGCTGAAATCTTATCAAGCGTAAGACCAAAATAGTCACCGATATCTTTGGTTCTCCACTAAGGTCAGCTAGGAGAACACATTTCACTATGATCCATCAATACACCACCTTCAGTGTACCAGTATAGTCAAGCAGCCAAGACAAACCACTTCTTATCTAAACTGCAACTCAAACCGACAACTTGCCCTTAAGTTGTCTGAGCTGTGATAACTGTTTATATCTTGTTAGTTCAATCAATTATGCAGTCTTCTTTGATCTACAACACACTACACAATCTAACTCTTATACAAGATAAACGACCAACATGCACGGATATAATTAATCAGACAGGAGAATAAAAATAGTGGAAAGAAAAATACATTGTATACAAGCAAAAAGATTGCTTCAAGTATACAAAATCCCAGCAAAGTGTACCAAAATAGACAAGTAGCCAAGACAAACTACTTCTTGTCTAAACAGCAGCTTAAATCGACAACTTATCCTAAAGTTGTCTCAGCTATGACATCTATTTATATCTTGTTAGTTCAACCAATTGTGTAGCCTTATGTGATCTGCAACACACTACACAATCTAACTATTATACAAGATAATATAACTTAACATGTGCAAATATAAATAATCAGATAGGAAAACAAACAGTGGATAGGAATAACATTGTATACAAGCATAAAAGTTGCTTCTATTATGCAAAGTTCCAGTAGTTGTTCCACGTAGACTTCTTCCTTCAGTACGCCATTTAGGAATGATGACTTTACATCTATTTGATATACTTTAAAGAGCCGATGTGTTGCATAGGCTAGTAATAGACGATTGGCTTCCAATCTGGCGATTAAGGGCGAATGTTTTATCAAAGTCTATTCCTTCAACTTGATAGTATCCTTTGGCAACTAGTCTAGCTTCGTTCCTGACGATGACGTTGTTTTCATCTTGCTTGTTCTTGAAGACCCACTTAGTTCCAATAACATGCTAATGCTTTGGTCTGTCAACAAACTCTTAAACTTGTTTTGCTGATTGAGGTTCGGGAGTTCTCTTTTTTGAGCTTTAGGAAATCCCTACAGTGACATTCAAATTGAAGATGGTTGTTTTTCTTGTCGTTTTCAACTCGTGTCTAGACCTTCTTCCAACGAATCTATTCATAAGTCGAGACTATAAATAGAGAAGTCTTCATACAGAGAAGATACCACGGGGAGCCAAGCATTCAAGCATTCATACTCTCTAGCAATCTTAAAGCCGAACACAGCGAAGAACTCATACACTTAAGAGATCATTTGAAAGTTCTTCAATCTAGAGATTCATGGTTTCCATTCTCTTTTCTCAGCAAATTCTTGTAATATCACAAGCCTAGAAAATTCGAAGCAGATCAACTTTCGAACTATTCTTATTGTAAGAACTCCTTCTTAGTTGGAGAAAATCAAACATCGTGTTTGAAACTTGTAAAGTCACTAAGACTATAACTAGAGTGTCTATCCATCGTATATATTGATTGAGACTTGCTTAGTATAAATAATCAAGAACTCCTGCTTTGTTCAGGATAGTGGACGTAGGATCCAGCGTATCCAAACCACTTTAAAAACTGCTTGTGTTGATTTACTGTTACATTGATTAACTATTCATACTGCATAAAACTGAACTTTCAAATCACTCAACATAAAACGTGTTTTCAAACTGAGGCAAAAATCTTTTTGGACATACACTTCCAGACCACATCTTATACTAGTTCACCGACTGAAGTCAGTACATAGAACTCAGTAGAAAAATACTCTATCCACGCTATCTAAAAAGCTAATTTGGCCAACTAACTCGTTCAGTAGCACCATTTAGTAGATGTTAACTTTCGCGTTTGAGTTAAAATCTGCACTCAAGTGTATTCACCCCACCCCCCTCTCTACACCTGAAGGCTCGTCTCGGGACCAACACTTCGCTCCAACGATATTGGTCAATTCTTATAGATTTGGACATTGTGAAAGTGAATGTTATGGGTACCGTTATAGTGTCAATGGATTAGTGATTTTCATTGTACTTTACGTAGATGACATTCATTTCATTGGAGACAAAGTGAAATTATTATCGAACATAAAGAAATGGTTATTCGAACAGTTTCAAATAGGGACTTAGGAGAAGCTGCTTACATCATATGGATCAAGGTTATCCGAGAACGCCAGAAATATATGTTAAGCTTGTCTCAAGCATCCTACATTGATACTATGATGTTGGGAGATGATTTTATAGTATAGTGTTAGAAGATTTGAATGATCTCAAACCCTAATCTGATTGGTGAACCATTGAGTTGTAATTGTTATGCCTTTGTCTCTGAGAGTTTTAGACTCAGTAGACATTCTTTCAGCATGGTTCAGGCACTCAGTTCTGTCTGCTGACCCTTCAGTAGACTATCTGCCTCAGTACCATGTAGTGTAGACTCAGTAGTGCTGGACTCAGCAGGAGCAGCATACTGAGAGGTATTCATACTCAGTAGTGTTGGACTCAGCAAGAGCAGCATACTGAAAGAAGTCAGTAGAACTGGACTCAGCAGGAGCAGTTCAATGAACTCAGAGTCGATCTTCAACAGAGTTGAACTCAGCAGGAGTATACTACTGAACCCAAGGTCAGACTCAGCAACGGCCTGACTGTCTCATTAACTGTCAGATGATCTTATATGTTAAATCACTAGAGTCATACGAGGTATTCAGAGAAGTCAGCTTCAACTCTGCCTAGAAGTCTGTCTGTCTCAACTACTTTCTACACCTCGACCAATGACGAGCAGCCAGCTGTCCAAGTTCTGATTAAAGCTACAAGTCAACTCATTTCCAGAAATGGAGGGAAATATTCTGTCACATTTCTTTGAAAGAACCGTTAGCTACCCAAAAGAGAGTGACACGTGGATCGTCGTCTCCAATGGATCTTTCCATGACTCACCTCTATAAATAGAGGGAAAAATCAAATCGAAGCTCACGACGACCTAGACATGAAGACACCATACGAACTCTCGAAAGGGAGAATTCCTTCGATTTCTCATTTCCATATTTTTGGTTGTCCTTGCTTTATCCACAATAATGGGAAAGATCAGTTGAAGGTCTTTGATAGCAAATCTGATCAAAGGGTATTCTTAGGATACTCTCTAGTCAGCAAAGCCTTCAGGGTCATTAACTATCGGACCCTTTGCGTGGAGGAAAGCCCTCATCTTGTCTTTGATGAGTTTGTTACTGAGAACAGGAAACCAAAGAAAAAAAATCCTGAAGATGTCAGCAGCAAGCTACAGGATCTCACCCTAAACGACAAAGGTGAGAAGATCCATCATTGTTGGGATGATGAGTCAGACGATGAAGAAATTCAGGCTCATCCCGCAAGCATTGTAGCTGACCTGGTTGATTCTACTGAACAGAATCAACATCAAGTAACAATGGTCGATGAGGAAGCCCCAGTGGTAACTGAGACCTCTACTGAGAATATAAACTCAGGGGGAACGACTAATGTTCCAAAGCTAAATGCCCTTGAACCTGGAAACTCAGTAGATCCTAACCTTCTTACTGAATTGCTTCAATCACAGAATAGTACTACTGAAATGTCTAACACTCATGTTGACTGTACAGAGGTAATCTCTGAAGAAAAAGCCAAACTCAGACGTTCGTGGCTAGATGCTCACTCTTCTGATCTAATCATAGGAGATCTATCAGCAGTAAGGACAAGATCCAGACTAAGCCAAGGAGAAAGTTCTCTCGACTCCTGCTTCTTATCTACTGAAGAACCTCAGATGATAGAGGATGCTCTCAACGATGCTGACTGGATCATTGTCATACAAGAGGAGCTGAACCAATTTCTCTGTAACGAAGTTTGGGAGCTTGTTGACAGACCTAGACATCAGCACGTGATCGGTACTAAGTGGGTCTTCAAAAAATAGCGAGCCGAAAACAACGTCATTGTTAGAAACAAAGCTCGACTTGTTGCTAAGGGATACTACCAAGCTGAAGGAATAGACTTTGACGAAACATTCGCCCTAGTCGCCAGATTGGAAGTTATTCGTCTATTCCTAGCCTATAAAACGCATCAAAGATTTAAAGTATATCAAATGGATGTAAAGTCAGCATTTCTGAACGATGTACTGAAGGAAGAAGTCTACGTGGAACAACTGCCCGGCTTTCAGCAGGGACATCAGGCGTACCAACTTCAGAAAGCTCTGATGGGTTAAAACAAGCACCCATGGTGGTACGATGCCCTATCAGACTTTCTGCTTCAGAAAGGTTTTCAAAAGGGGACAGTAGATCACACTCTGTTCAACATCAAGTCAGGCGATGACATTCTACTGGTGCAGATCTACATGGACGACATCATTTTCAGTTGCAGGAACGTAACTATATGTCAACAATTCGAGAAAATGATGAAGGAGAAGTTCGAGATGTCCATGATGGGGGGGGGATGAACTACTTCCTTGGATTTCAAGTGAAGCAATCAACTGAAGGAATATTCATCAACCAAGCAAAATACACTCGAGACCTCCTGAAAAGATTTGGCTGCGACTCAAGCAAGCCAGTCAAGATCCCCATGAACACAAATTTTAAAATCGACCTAGACAAAGAGGGAGCTTTTGTTAACTCTACTGATTATAGAGCTATTATTGGTTCTTTACTATATTTAACAGCAAGCAGACCTGACATAACTTATGATGTAGGTGTATGTGCAAGATTTCAGGCGAATCCCAAGAGAAGTCATCTGGACTCAGCAAAGAAGATTCTGCGATACCTGAAGGGAACACCTGACGTAGGGTTATGGTATCCTGCTGATGATAATCTGATTCTAACAGGTTATTCTGAAGTTGATTATGCATGATGCAGGATAGATCGAAAGTAAACTACTGGAACATGTCAGTTCCTCGGAAGCAAGCTAATATCGTAGTTTTAAAAGAAACAGCATTCAGTGGCGACGTCCGCTACTGAAGCTGAGTATATGGCTGCTAGAAGTTGCTGTGCCCAGATCCTTTGGCTTCGACAACAACCGCGAGATTACGGAATTACTCAAGATGAAGTGCTCATCTACTGCAACTCCACCAGTGCGATTGATATAACTCAGAACCCAGTTCTTCATACGAGATGCAAGCACGTGGACATTCGACACCACTTCATCAGGGACCATGTCGAAAAGAAGGATATCAGGGTGGAAAAGATCCATACTGACAAGCAAAGGGCAGACATACTGACCAAACCACTAGCTGAAAACAGATTCAGAGAATTATCAGTCGAGCTAGGTCTATTAGACCCTACTGACTCGAGTCAGTAAGAGAAGTCAGTACGACAGGTCAGAAGTCAGACTCAGTACTTTGATTCAGTCAGGTGAATCATACAGTACACAGTAAGGGGGAACATGGCCATCAGTACCACAAAGATCCTCCTGAGTCATTATGGTAACCAGCTGATCGTAAAAGTTCAGCTGAAGAGGTTTGCGTAGGCAGATTATTTAATATTCTCAAAAGCATGCTCGCATTTAATAAAGTCAGTCGTTTGCATTCAGTAGCATGACGTGCATTTATTTCCCGCCATAAATTTTTAAGGTTTAAGTGAGTAGAAAACCGTTCTCATTTAAAATGCTTAGCCTTTAATGCTGCCTGCAACGCATTTAAAGCATGTCTTCTCACCTTACTCTATCTGCGCTTATCTTACGTGGGTCTAGATTAGAGGCGGCCAAAGTAATCATTCGGTTTATCACATCAGATCACATTCGTCATCAAAAAGCGAGATTTTATAACCACCGTACGATCTAAAAACCCTTGATATTCAAATCTTATAAAATCTTACCTTCTCACTCTAATCCTATCTTTTCGCCATTTACACACTTAGAGCTTTTACCGAGCATTCAGTTTTTGCTGCATCGTTCCCTTGAACTGCTTATATCTTCCTCAAAAGCTCTGTATTTACGGTAATTTTTCTTAACTATCTGCAACTCTCGAATCTAACTTACTCTATTTTCAAGTGCTAACGAGATTTTTGCAGATATCAATGGCGATCGTTAAGATCCCGTACAACATTGAGGAGATCATCCAGTCTAGGGTTCTCTACAAACCGACTATGGTCTTCCATCAGTACTTTGATTCAGTCACAGTACACAGTAAGAGGGAACATGGCCATCAGTACCACAAAGATCCTCCTTAGTCATTATGGTAACCAGTTGATCGTAAAAGTTCAGCTGAAGAGGTTTGCGTAGCTAGATTATTTAATATTCTCAGAAGCATGCTCGCATTTAATAAAGTAAGTCGTTTGCATTCAGTAGCATGACGTGCATTTATTTCCCGCCATAAATTTTTAAGGTTTAAGTGAGTAGAAAACCGTTCTCATTTAAAATGCTTAGCCTTTAATGCTGCCTGCAACGCATTTAATGCATGTCTTCTCACCTTACTCTATCTGCGCTTATCTTACGTGGGTCCAGATTTGAGGCGGCCAAAGTAATCATTCCGTTTATAACATTAGATCACAGTCGTCATCAAAAAGCGAGATTTTATAACCACCGCACGATCTAAAAACCCTTGATATTCAAATCTTATAAAATCTTACCTTCTCACTCTAAT
The DNA here is from genome assembly GCA_028984105.1 of Lavandula angustifolia. NCBI lineage: Eukaryota > Viridiplantae > Streptophyta > Magnoliopsida > Lamiales > Lamiaceae > Lavandula > Lavandula angustifolia. The sequence continues at coordinate 23,962,395 of CM054814.1, read as the reverse complement.
CCCATCTTTTCGCCATTTACACACTTGGAGCTTTTACCGAGCATTCAGTTTTTGCTGCATCGTTCTCTCAAACTGCTTATATCTTCCTCAAAAGCTCTGTGTTTACGGTAATTTTTCTTAACTATCTGCAACTCTCGAATCTAACTTACTCTATTTTCAAGCGCTAACGAGATTTTTGTAGATATCAATGGCGATCGTTAAGATCCCGTACAACATCGAGGAGATCATCCAGTCTAGGGTTCTCTACAAACCGACTATGGTCTTCCATCAGTAATGTGATTCAGTCAGGTGAATCATACAATACACAGTAAGGGGGGAACATGGCCATCAGTACCACAAAGATCCTCCTGGGTCATTATGGTAACCAGCTGATCGTAAAAGTTCAGCTGAAGAGGTTTGCGTAGCTAGATTATTTAATATTCTCAGAAGCATGCTCGCATTTAATAAAGTCAGTCGTTTGCATTCAGTAGCTTGACGTGCATTTATTTCCCGCCATAAATTTTTAAGGTTTAAGTCAGTAGAAAACCGTTCTCATTTAAAATGCTTAGCCTTTAATGCTGCCTGCAACGCATTTAATGCATGCCTTCTCACCTTACTCTATCTGCGCTTATCTTAGGTGGGTCTAGATTAGAGGCGGCCAAAGTAATCATTCCGTTTATAACATCAGATCACAGTCGTCATCAAAAAGCGAGATTTTATAACCACCGTACGATCTAAAAACCCTTGATATTCAAATCTTATAAGATCTTACCTTCTCACTCTAATCCTATCTTTTCACCATTTACACACTTAGAGCTTTTACCGAGCATTCAGTTTTTGCTGCATCGTTCTTTCAAACTGCTTATATCTTCCTCAAAAGCTCTGTGTTTACGGTAATTTTTCTTAACTATCTGCAACTCTCGAATCTAACTTACTCTATTTTCAAGTGCTAACGAGATTTTTGTAGATATCAATGGTGATCGTTAAGATCCCGTACAACATCAAGGAGATCATCCAGTCTAGGGTTCTCTACAAACCGACAATGGTCTTCCATCAGGCAAAGCTTCCATTCCTTTAGCCCATCTTCTCGGCTCTGGAGGAGTCTGGCCTGAAGCTTCTCATGATGAAGCATCTCCAAGCCTATCTTCCCCGCCAAGTGGCATATCTTTATTTCAACTGGCGTTCCGTGGAAGATACGGATGGAGAGGTGTCGGAGGTTGGGTATATGAGGGAAGTAGCCCCTTCAGAAGTGGGAAGCCAGCCGCGCCGATATCAATATCATGGAGGCCGTGAAATCCTCTTTTGATCTTCCTGATTATGGGATCTCTCCCATGGGCTACAAGGAGAAGGAACTCATTGCTTATGTCCACCGCTTCTGTGGAAGGGACGACATCTCCTTCAAGTCCGCGCTGCCGGAGAACCAACTCCTGCCGGAGTACGGAGGGATCGCTTACATCGTCATTCACATCCTGACGAGCGCCGCATGTTCTTTCGACCAGCTGTCCAAGCCTCGACTCCAACTGATGATGGCGATAGTTGACGGAGTCTAGGTGAACTGGACACAGTTTGTTGTGGCCGAGCTGAAGGCTCAGGCACAAAAGTTTGCATCCACTGAGTCAGGAGAGAGAAGACTTATTAGTGTGGGTAAACTACTGTACGGGACCAAGGTGTCCGTACTGATCGAAGACTCAGTGACGAATCACGCATCATTTGCTGATTCTAAGTACTTCGACAGAAAGCTCATCAAGTTCAAAACCAGAGCAGCAGCTGAGAAGTCAGTCGGACGTGGAGCATTTGAGCTCAAGCGATCATCTACTGATCTGCCTCCACGGGCCGATCAGCCGAAGCGGAAGAAGCTCTCCAAGGCTGGAGCTTCTAATGTCCCCACGAAGCCTGCTTCCCCTCCACCACCTCAGGAGGAGGATATTCTGGACGCTGATACCGGCATTGAGGGTACCACATTGAAAGATAAGGTACAGTGGGTCAGCTCGAACGAGACTCAGCTAGAAGAAGTTGAGGAACCGGCTGGTGCTGAGGTCTCATCCGAAGAATCATCGACGGTGCAGATGACTCGTCTCCGCGCCACAGGAGAAGTCGCCGCACAGATTCTTGAGATCTCTTCTCATCAGGATCTTGTCGACATAGCTATAAGGGCAAGGACTCAGATGTTGCTGAGGTTCCTGAACTGGGACATACTTGTAGAGCTGATCCAGCAACACTTTGCATTGTCCCTTGTGGCAGAGGAACATAGTCTGCAGTCAGCAATAGGGTTTGGGGAACCCGCTGACATAGCGTCATTCGAGGACCTGCGCTCAGTAATGCTCTATCTTCTAGAGCTGAGGTCCTCATAGTAGACTGCCAGGAGCCCGTCGCCGCCTTCTCATCATGACGATGTTGATAATGATGATGACCAAGCACCACCCAAGGACGCAGAACAGGGAGATTCTATTGAGGGAAAGTCTCCCGGCGAGAAGGGCGAGTCACCACCTCCACCTCCTAAATCAGGTGCCGCCCTAGTTGCTTCGACCAGCAGGAAGCAAAAACTCGCAGCCTCAAAGCAGAGGCTCGGAACCTCATCCTACCAGATAAAGCCTATAGGTTCCGTGTCCTCAAAGTCAGTCAACCGCGCGATCAGGAAGCAAGGAGATAAAAATCGCCTCCTGGCTAAGGACGTCCACTTGAAGTGGGCGCAGTACCCAAAGGCGCAGACGGAGACAGTTGACAGACTGGCGAGCGCAGTCAAGAAGTTCTCTGACACTCTTCCTAATATTCAGGAGATCGTCGAGACTGCGCTGGCAGCTCAAAAGGCAGACTTGGCTGCTCAGTGTCAGCAGCTGCTCGAAGCCCAACAGAAGAAGTTTGCTGAGCAGCTGGCTGAGAGTTTAGCCTTAGTCCAAACAACCAAGGATGAGCGCAACAGGATGGCCACCTCCAGTGTGCAAACGGCCTTAGAAACTCAGGCGGCCGCCCTGAAGCTCATCCAGGCGGAGATGACTGCCTCCGCCAAATTCACCAAATCCGCAAGGATTAACAGGCTGATTGGGAACACTACTGCGATGTCGTCGGAGACTTCAACACCACCACCACTTCCATCAAGACTGCTATCTTCGATCTTCAGAAGGAAGTAGGAGCAATCAAGACCCTTCTGACCCCGGCTGCTGATGATGCCAAAACGGAGGAAGAAAGGGAAGGAAGAGCTCAGGTGGGTGGGCAGTCAGAGGTGAGAGAAATCCTCAAGGGGGAATGTTCAGCAGCACAGGTTGGAACCAACTCCATTCCCCCTCCAACAGTCCAAATCCCTCAAGTCCAAACTATTCAGCTGCCCGAGCCAGTCGAAGGATCAGGTGAAGGATCCTCGGCTCAAGCACAGCATATAGAGGAGGTCGCATGATTTGCCGACTAGGAGTATGAGCCCTTGCCACCGCAAAGGCCCTGGAAGGAGAAAGCTACAGAGTCTTCTCCACCTCCTTCCCCGATGCCCAAGTTGAAAACTCGAGCGGAGCAGGAGGAACATGACAAGCGAGTGGCTTAGCTCCTCTAGGATGAGTTGGACTACGAGATGAGATTGGAGGAAGAGGCCCAGAAGCCTAATAAGAAGACAAGACAGACAGTTACCAGAATGTCCAAGAGTCATGCCAAAAAGATATTGGATGAACAGAAGAAGAAGACTCAGCAATCTGCTGATGAGCTTGCTGACTCGGACACTAACAACTTGCCCCTTGCTAAGAGGATGAAGAAGATTTCAACTCTAACACCTGAGTAGGAGGCAGAGGATAAGGCTACATGGGAGGCCACGCAGCAAGTGCTAAATCCCCGGAGAGGAGATAGGAGAGCTGCAGCCTTAAGGGAGAAGAAGAGGTTGGACGACCTGGCAAAAATCTTCGAGCTTACTGACAAAATCGCCAAGGAACCAATCCTCGACAAAAGCAAGCAGGTGCCAAGGACATCCAAGTTCTTCCGGTGAGGTGCACAGAAAGCATATCTTAAGAAGACTCTGCACCGCCATGTTGACAAGTGGATCCCCTGGAACCTGAATGAGCAGTGGGAGGAGTTGAAGATTGATTTCATCAAGGCTTACTACGTGTGGCAGTGTTATCCTGCTGAAGTGTCGGCAGCTGATCTCTTCGACGAGTTCATCTATCAGTACGACTCCAACTTCAGAGTACAAATTAAGTTACTTCTTTTCAAGGAGAAGCTGCCACTACCTGCCCCTTCCTACCGACAGCTGACTCCTCCCATGACCTCTCAAGGAGTTATATGCACTAAGGAGATCGAGGACGAGGTCGAAGCTACTGCGCATCACAACGACTTAGATCCTTTGCAGCCAGATGATCTCGACGACATCCAGATCCTCAGAGCCAGAATATACAGATCTTACGGGTTGGATCCTCCTGCTGCTAAGTTTGCCGAGTTTAAAGACAAGATCAAGAAGTTCATGCGATAGCAGTAGCTAATATTCTCCTTGTATAGAGCGTAGACTGATTAAAATTTCTTCTCATATATAATATCAGTTTTTCGCTTGGCCAGACAACTACTTATTGTCTTATGGATGTGTTTATTTATCTTTATCACAACTGATCACTGAAGTGATCTGACACACACGCACACGTAACATTTTCTCTGATATGCCTATCTTTTATCTGCTGATTACCCTATTTTAATTGCTCAGTTTTTACTGAAGTCTCTTTGGGTCAGTAGTTAAGAACTTAGTGGTTTTGACATCATCAATTAGGGGACAATTATTGTGTTATGAGTTAGTGGTTGATTTTAATCAACATTTAGAGGGTACTTAGTTCTATTTTATCAGTAGTTCTTGTAATAAGACTTATCTATTTATCGGTAATGGGGGAAATCATAGTGATTTAACACTATGGAATTGAACATCCCAAAACCCGACTTGTATCCTTAGTGTAGTGTCGTTAGGACTAGATGATGTAATAGGCTAGATTGTTCTTATTTTCATTATCCACATTTTGTCTAAGTCCTGTAAGGGGTATTTGTTGGTCTGAACTTCAGTAGGAAGTTACATTCCAGAACCCCACGTCATCAGTTGTAAGAGCTCGTGTTCTCAGGTCATCAGCTGACTCCACATCAGTAGAAGATTTTCATTAGCTGACCTCTCAGTAGAAGAACGCAGAACCAAGCTCAGTACCTTCAGAGTCATCAGCTGACTTCGCTCACTAGAAGATTCTTTTATCAACTGACTCAGACGAAGAAGACAGAGATCGTGTTAGATCTACTGTATCCAATAGGAAACGACCCGAGTTTTAACATCATTCGAAAGTCAGTAGAAGATCATACGAGGATGAGTGAGAGTCAACTCAAATGAAGACTGATGTCTGAAAAGTCTCACCTAACACAAACCTCGACCAATGAGAAGTTCTACCTGCTTTGACCAACTAAAGCTGCTCTCATGCACAATGACCAACTACTCTGCGACAATATTTCGAACATATGGTCGTTTTTCCTGGACGCTTGTGACACGTGGCATCGTCCCCTCCAACGGACAAATGTCTGGGTCACAACTATAAATAGAGAAGCTTTTCCGAGCTCAGTGCACGGGATATCAAAGGGATTACACGCTCAAGCTTTCAAAACACTCTAGCGCTTTCACGAAAATCCAGCGAAGAACTTGCTTATTAGAATATTTCTAGTTCTTCTCTCTAGAGTTTCTTTCTTTAGATCACTCTTCCCTATCTAAGCTCCATTGTTATATCCATAGCTTAGAACCTTCGAAGGATTTCACATTTCGTGACTGTTCTTGATGTAAGAACTCTTTCATAGTTGGAGAACATCCCCTCCCCTTCAAACTTCGGTTTGGATTGTAAAGTCGCTAAGGACTATAACTTAGAAGGGTTTGTCCTGTGCACAGATACCTTGTTGAGGCTTGCTTAGATTAATTAACAAGACCTCTTGTTCAGCAGGACCGTGGACGTAGGATCTTGCGTATCCGAACCACGTTAAAAATCGCTTGTGTCATTTACTGTTTTATTGCATTGCAATCAAACTATCTTTCAAACTCATAATGTGCATAAAACATATTTGAAAGTGCACTAGCTAAAATTATTTGGTTTGCGAAAACTTCGTTTTCAAATCGAGACAAAGTCTATCGGGCCCTACACACTTATCCGCACCAACTCTCCGCCTGAGGATTTGATACTGACTGAAGTCAGTAGAACAAACTCAGTGGTTGAGTCACTCTGACCTGCGATCAGAAGGTTACTATTTGGCATTGTTCATCAGCTGCAACCTACAGCTCAGCTGTCCTTCGCGTGTGAGAAAAAGAACTTGTACTCAGGTATATTCAACCCCCCCCCCCTCTACACCTGACACTCGTCTCCCGACCAACAAGGAAGGACCAGTTAAAGAGTTTTGATAGCAAGTCAGACCAGGGAGTCTTCTTAGGATACTCCCGGGTCAGCAAAGCCTTCAGAGTTTTTAACTATCAGACCCTTTGCGTGGAGGAAAGCCCTCATGTTGTTTTTAATGAGTTTGCTACTGAAGACAGGAGCAGGAACTCAAAACCAGAATCAGAGGACATCCGTAAGCAGCTACAAGATCTGATCCTAAAAGATAAAGTTGAAAAGATCCAGCAGTGTTAGGATGATGATTCAAAAGATGTAACTAATGATAAGACAACTGAATCTCAGCCAGCAGCAGAACTAGCTGGAAATATTGACACTACTGAACAGAGTTAATCCCAGGTAACTCAGGTCGATGAAGAAACCCAAGTGGTAACTGAGACCTCTACTAAGGATAATAATTCAGGGGGGAACAAATGAAGTTCCTGAGCTGAATGCCCTTGAACCTGGTGACTCAGTAGACCCAACTTTCGTAACTGAATTATTTCAATCTCAGAATAGTACAACTGAAATGCCTAACTCACCTACTATCTGTGTTGAACAAATTTCAGATGAAGAGTTGAAACATCGTCGATCGTGGCTGGACGCTCACACTTCTGACTTGATTATTAGAGATCCTTCACCTAGTGGGAGCTTGTTGACAGACCCCAGCATCAACATGTGATTCGAACTAAATGGGTCTTCGAGAACAAGCGAGATGAAAACAACGTTATAGTAAGGAACAAAGCGAGACTCGTGGCAAAAGGCTACTGTCAAGCCGAAGGAATAGATTTCGACAAAACTTTCGCTCCAGTTGCAAGATTGGAGGTAATCAGACTATTCCTAGCCTAAGCAACACATCAGTGATTCAAAGTTTATCAAATGTATGTGAAGTCTGCGTTCCTGAATGGCGTGCTGAAAGAAGAAGTCTATGTAGAACAGCCTCCCGGCTTTCAGCAGGGACATCAGGGCTACAGACTTAAAAAGGCTCTATATGGGTTAAAACAAGCACCCAGGGCTTGGTACGATACCCTGTCTAAGTTTCTTCTTCAGAAAGGTTTTCATAAGGGCACAGTAAACCGCACATTATTCAGCATTCGACAGGAAGACGACATCTTACTTGTGTAGATCTACGTCGATGACATAATATTATGATCAAAGAACGTCATCATGTGTCAGCAGTTTGAGAAAATGATGATGGATAAGTTCGAGATGTCGATGATGGGAGAGATGAATTATTTCCTCGGTTTTCAATTCAAACAATCTGAGAAGGGAACATTCATTAATCAAGGCAAATACACTCAAGACTTCATCAAGAAATTCGGTTGCACATCCGACAAACCAATCAAGATCCCGATGAACACGAATATGAAAATTGTTCTTGATAAAGAGGGAGTATCAGTAGACCATACTGAATTTCGTGCTATTATTGGTTCATTATTATATCTAACTGCTACTTGACCTGACATAACTTATGCTGTAGGTGTCTGCACTCGATTTCAGGCGAATCCTAAGCAGAGTCACATGGACTCAGCAGAGATGATTCTCCGCTATCTCAGAAGAACACCTGACATGGGCTTATGATATCTATCAGATGTTAATATTGAACTAACTGGTTATTCTGATGCTGACTATGCAGGATGTAGGATTGACCGAAAGTCAACTTCTGGAACTTGTCAGTTCCTTGGCAGTAAGCTGATTTCATGGTTTTCAAAGAAACAACATTCAGTAGCGACGTCAACTACTGAAGCTGAATACATGGCTGCCGGAAGTTGTTGCGCCCAAATCCTTTGGCTGACACAGCATCTACGCGACTATGACACCATTCAGAATGAAGTGCCGATCTTTTCCGATAGCTCCAGTGCGATTGCAATCACTTAGAATCCTGTACTTCATACTAGATGCAAGCACGTGGACATCAGACACCACTTCATTCGTGATCATGTTGAAAAGAAGGATATCAGGATGGAGAAGATCCATACTAACCATCAAAGGGCAGATATTCTGACCAAGCCTCTAGCTGAAGCCAGATTCAGAGACCTTTCAGTAAAGCTAGGTCTGCTGGACCCTACTGACTCCAGTTAGTAAGTGGATTCAGGAGAGGAGCATTCAGCAAGGGGGAATGTACACTCTCAGTACTGAACTTATTCAGTATATAGAGACTCAGCAACCATCTACACGAGGTATCAGCTGACTATGATGTTCAGCTGACAGTTTTGTGTATCTTTACTCAGTAGCCAATGAAATATTTTTGTTTTCATTAATGATTCAGATTCAGCTTCGTATTCAATGCCTTAGAAAATGTCATTTAATATAACGGTTTACATTTAATACACGACATTCTATGGTAAGTATGCTGAACTCTGCGCCGCATTAAATGCATGTCTAATCAAGTTACTTCTTTGGCTATATACAACTGTAATTTGACTTAGGCGACTGCGTTGATCATTGCCTATTTTATAACATTAAATCTTAGCCGTCCATCTTATAAAGCAGATTTAAATTGACCCGTGGATTAATAATTGTTCATCTTCTTGATCATATATAAAACACGTTCAAAGTTAGAAAACCGCCATTTTACTTTGCAACTTTTACCCTAGAAAATTTTCTGAGAAAAAGCGTATACTCTTTGCAAACTTCTATTACAACATCTCAGAAATTACTTTGGTAAATTTTCATGCTTATTCAATATCGTATATGTTTCTTTTAATACTTTCTCGATACTGATACTTTCTCTTGCAGATTAAATCATGACAGGTTCAGTCATCACTCCAGTTAATATGCAAGAAATTCTCGAGAAGGACCGCGTGGGGGTGTGAACTGATTATGGAATTCGACGCGTGTGAACTAGTTTCATGGAGGAAATCTTCGACGCGCTGAGGGCTTCAAGGCTGGAAGCCTTCCGCTCAAGGAAGCCATCGTATTTCCTTCCGCGATAGATATCAGAACTCTATCTGAATTCTGAGTTAGTAGCGGCGATATCCGAGTCCAGTTCGTCATTCATCACATTGCTGACCCCGCCCGTGCTGTATCGGAGATAAAGCACATGTTTATTAAAGAAGCTCTTCAGCGGAGCTTTCTACTTCCGAGCACTTGATTCAGCACCGTCGGATACAAGGACGACATCGTGGACGAGTATCTAGAAATTTTCTGCGGGAAGCCTACGACGTTCAGGGTCGCCTTCCTGAAGAATGCCATGCTACATCAGTACAGGGCATTAGCCTACATAGTCACACAAAAATTTACTAGTCAGGCTGGGTCATTCGACCAAGTGTCCAGGCCTAAGATTCAGATGATGATGGCCATCTACGAACATGCAAAGATTGACTGGATTGATTTCTTCCAGAAGGAGTTCATGACCCAGGCAGCTAAATTCGATAAGACCATTAACTGCCTAGCTATCAAAGGAAAGCTCTATACGGGATGAAGCTATCGGTCATGATTGAAGACCTTTGTGGTGTTGACCATGACATATATGCTGACAAAGGGTACTTCAACCCGAAAAAGGTGAGGTTCCAGAGCAGGGCATCAGCCCTTCAGCAGATCGGCTCAGGGCCTGTTGAGCCCAAGAAAGACTCTCAGAAGACCTCTACTCCTTCTAAGAAGAGGTCACCTCCCAAAATAGCTCAGATAACACCGACCAAGAAGCAGAAGACGGTCGCTGAAGCTGTAGTTGTACCTCCCCTGCAACTGAGAGATGAGGCAGAGTCTTCAGAAAAGACTGTCTCAGTGGAGAAGGTCGTCTCCACTGAACAGGGAGAGGAAGTGGAACAAGGGGCAGGATCTGAACCTGTCACTCCTACTACTCAGACCCCCTTGGACATTCCACCTCTCAGCAACATTCCGTCTGTTGAGAAAGAAACATCTCCGATTGAGATCGAGGACTCGGAGACAGCATCAGAATCAGAGACCATCGGGATGGAGACCTCAGCTCTTCAATCCAGAGCCTCCCTAGAACTCTCAGAAGCCATCCCTGAGATAGCCAGTCATTCTGACTTGGTTACTTTGCCAAGACAATCCAGGCTTCACATTCTGATCAGGTTCCAGGCATGGTCAACACTGAACAGACTTATCCAACACCACTCTTGCGAACAGCTCCTCGAAGAGGAGCTATTGATCTGCGAGAAGATAGGCTACTCAGAGCCTACGGATCTCTGCTCACTGGATGATCTGAGAGCGGCTATGTTAGCCCTGCTGAACGACAGACTTCCAACTTCAGCAGCCGCTCCCTCAGATGGGTCTGATCTCAACTGGAGGAAGATGCTCCACCTACGACCACTATTGAAATCAGCAGCCTCCCAACAGGTCAGTCGGCGGCTGGTACCTCTGAGTCCGCGGACCTAGTACAGCTTTTGCTGGGGTCTGCTTTTGAGGTAGCGCCCAGCCCGAGAAGCCGACGTTCTAAGACTGTAGCATGGGCCCTCAGGAGTCAGGGTGCTCAGAATCGCCTTCTTGCCCAAGCCGTCGACAAAACGTGGAAGTAGTCCACTTAGGCTCAGAGTGAGGAGATTAAGGAGCTTCGTACATCTATTCAGATAACTCCAGCTCTGGACTTCTCTACCATCTTGACAGACGCCTTAGCCACTCAGAGAGCCGAATTTGAAAGGCAACAAAAGCAGATGGAAGATGCACAGACAAAACTTCTTGAAGAATATCAAGAAGCCCAGTCAGCTCATGTAGAATCCACATCTTCCCTGACTCAGGCCTTCGAGCTCAGACTCCAGAATACTCAGAAGGCCCTGGAAGAAAAGATGGATCAGAAGTTGCAAACGATTCAGACTGTAGTGGAGAATTCCCATAAGTAATATGGTGAAGAGCTTACTGATGAGAGGAATGAGCTCCACGAAAGACTCGTGACACTGCAGGATGCCTTGGAAAAGCTAGCCTCAGCATACGCCACTCTGAATCAAAAGGTGCAGGTTCCTACCCTCGGCCTATTTGCTGTTGCCAAAAAGGGTGAAAGGGAAAGGATACCTAAGGCACCAAGGGAAATCAGGACAGTTAAGGCAGCAACTCAGACTCAGTAATCTGCTCCCACTGATCCCCAAGATCAAGGTCAGGCCCAGGGTGTCTGCGCAGCAAGAGCTGAAGTGCATGATCAGACCGGCCCAAGCGGCTCAGGACCTAAAGATTCAGCAACCCAGACTCCCAGCTAAATCATAAAGGAGGTTGCTGAATATGCTGAGGAGGATTCTGGAGAGGAGGAGTTCCTCTACCACCTCCAGTGCCGGGGAAAGGGAAGAAAATTCTGAAACTCCCTACTCCACCTAAGAAAGGAACCAGAAGGTTCATATCTCCTGAGGAAAGAACCCAAATTGGAGCTGATGAAAAGCTTGCAAGGGAGATAGCCGAGGCAGAGGCTGCTAACAAGCCAAAGAAACAGTCTGCCAAAGGCAAGACCAAAGTTCAAGGGGGAAGGAAGCCTTGTATGAGGCAACCTCCTACAAAACTGAAGATCAACGACGAAGCTGATATGGAAAAAGAAAAAGAGCAGCAGCAGCAGCAGTCTGGTCAGCAGGGTGGATCAAAATCAAAATCACCAACACCTGTTGATTCAAAATAAGAGCAAGAGCACATTCCATCACATGCCCCTTCTAAGGCTCAAGACCAAGAAATGAAAGAAATATGGGATCAGATGGAAAGGTATCTGGACAGAAGAGCTGAAGCCAGACAGAAAAGTGAAGCAAGGGAGAGGCTCAGACTCGCTGACCTAGAAGCTCAAAGGCTCAAAGCTGAGAAAGAGGCACGAGAAAGGGTTCATGAGAAGGTTGAGATTCCTTACAAGTACAGAAGACTCAGGAAGTCTACTGATCTCAAAATTCACCGATGGCCCACAATCGATACATGGATGCCATGGGAGAGAACTCATAAGTGGGAGACACTTAAAGCAGATTTTATCAAGAGGTTCTACATTTGGAGATACTAGCCTGACATGCATAAGGCGACAGCCTTTGCTTAGTGGCTTCTGAAAAGCGATCTAGAGATATATGCCAGAGTTCAGAAGGCCCTAGCTGAGAAGATAGATGTCAGAGTCCTAGCTCCTAGACCTCTGCCCCCTCCACTAAAACTCGATAGATCCTTACATATTTGTGTTATTGATGGAGTGGTCAGAAGTGCAGTTCAAGCCAATGATCTTGATGAGACTCATCCTGCTGACATGGTGCAGATACAGAAGCTGAGAAGAGATACATTCAGAATGTATGGATTGCCACTGCCTGAAGAGAATTCAAGAGATTTTAAAGCGTGGATCCAACAGTTCAGGAAATTGTTTGTTAGTATAGCAAGCTGATGTACTGTACTTAATCTTCTGATATATAAAACATCAATGATGTTCGGCCCTGACAATACCTTATTGTCTACATGGCCTTGTTATTTATGCTTAACACTCAAAATCACCTAAGTGATTACTGACTCACACACTCACTGAATTTATATATCTGTGTCCGTCTGTTTTTAGTTAGCTTGATAGATTCTTTCGTGGTTGATAGATTTATTAGGGAGAGATTGTTGTTAAAAAGGGGGAAATTGCTGTTAGATTTATGTATAGGTTCTGATATTTCTTCCCTAAACTCCCTCAGTAGTCTAGAACTTGAAGAACAACTCCACTGATTCTACTTATAATATTTGTAAGGAGTCTGTTTCTGACAGTTTGTAGTGATACGTTTTGGCATCATCAAAGAGGGGGAAATTGATGGGAGATGATTTAGTAGCCTTGTGCTCAGTAGATTTGAAGATCCCAAAACCCTACTTTGACAGATGACCCATTCAGTTGTATTTGTTTATTCTGTCTCTGAGAGTTTCAGACTCAGTAGACACCCTTCGACATGGTTCAGGCTTTCAGTTCTGTCCGCTGGTTCTTCAGCAGACTATCAGCCTCTATACCATGAGTAGAAGACTCAATAGTACTGGACTCAGCAGGAGCAGTATACTGAAATGAGTCTGTGGAATTGAACTCAGCAGGAGTAGTTCACTGAACTCAAAGTTGATTTTCAGTAGAGCTGAACTCAGGAGGAGTATGCTACTGAACATAGATCAGACTCAGGAACGGCCAGACAGTCTTCTGACTGTAAAGAGATCTCATAAGTCAAATCAGCAGAGTCATACGAGGTATAGAGAAGTCAGTTTCAGATCTACCTTGAAGTATGTTGTCTCACCTACTTTATTCAACTTCGACCAATGATAAGCGGCCAGCTGTCTCACATACTTGCTCAAAGGGAACCGAGCTGAATCAGATCATAAGCTTCTAGTATCCAAGCGACTAAATACGAACCCAGAGTTTATACTTAACCGTTCGTCGCTCTGGAAGACACTTTCTCGTTCCCTTCCCTCTAACCTAAGCTCAGCAGACCATATCTATAGCTTAGAATGAAGGAGCTCATCTTTGAACTGATCCTTATTGTAAAGGACTCCTTCATAGTTGGAGAGTTTGTCAAACATTTAAGTTTGATACCTTGTAAACAGAGACTTGCTCTATATAAATCTCAAGACCAGTGTTTGTCCAGTGCACAAACCGATTGACAATAACTCAATATAATAAAATAGCCAGTAGACGTAGGATTGTTGGATCCGAACCACTTTAAAATTGCTTGTGTTCTGTTTGCTCTGTTTTTACTGTTGCATTGATTACTGTTCATACTGAAAATATCTTTCAAAATCATTCAACTGTGTTTCAGCAAAGCTAAAAGATTGCACTAATACACTGAAACGGTTTTCTTAATAACGTTTTCTAACTCAACTAAATTTGGGCTTACACATTTCCGCACTCTACTGAACTTCAGCTGAACGGTACTGAATTCAGACCTAAGTCAGCTAGCATTCCTCAGTGAAGTCAGTCACTCTGCCACGCGATTCAGAACAGCTTATTTGGTCTACTGAACCTGTTCAGTATGGCATCCTCCTAAAAGGGAATGTTCGCGTTTTAAGTTGAGAAAAGTTTTTAGGTGTATTCACCTCCCCCCCCCCTCCCCCCTCCCCCCCCTACACCTGAATGTTATCTCGGGACCGACAATTGGTATCAGAGCGGGAGTTCTCTAAGACTCTTGTTTTCTGAAACTAGTCTACTTGAACGGATCCAGAAAACGTTTTCACTGTATATCATTCTTCATTCATATCACAATTTTCAATGTCTAATATGTCAGGAATCAGGATGGTACCCATGTTCTCAGTAGAGAACTACGGGGTATGGCGAATCAGAATGGAGGCACATCTGACTTCCCTCCACGACAGCATGACAGAGGTACTGGAGGACGGACCTATCATTCCAATGATTGATAGCGTCGAAACCCAGGATCCAGCATAATGAGGCGGTATGGTGACCGGGAAGAAGATCCCGAAAGATAGAAGTCTCTTCACCCCTAAGGAGAAGAAGCTTCACAACTTAGACCGGGTTGCCAGAAATGCCATACTGACCACCTTGAGTGATTCCTATCTCAGAAGAGTTCAGGACTCCAAGTCCACAAAGGAACTCTGGGATGATCTAGCGTTTCTGAGTCGGGGGACTCAGAAGATTAAAGCGAACAAACTGGCGCTGAAATTTCAAAAGCTGGAGAGACTGTCTCTCATACCCGGTGACACGATTGAAGATCTTAACGTCAGATTTACGGATCTGATGAACACCATCAATGAGTTGGGAAAGACATTCTCCAACCGAAAAATGAATCTCAAAATATTGAGAGCACTGCCGGATGGACATTGGACTCCATTTGCTACTTTACTGAGACATTCTGACTTAGATATTGTTTCTCCTGATCATATCTTTTCAGAATTAAAAGCTGAGGAGTTCGAGTTTGGTCTACCCCCAAAGGAAGCAGCGAGCTGAAGCTGACACTCAAATCGACCATGCTTTCAAAGCATCATTCAGCACAGCGGCTCCCGCATCTAGCAAGGCAGAACCTTCACTCAGTGATCTACAAGAAGGAAACCTAGCTAAGAAATACGCACTGCTTGCCGTGAAGTATCAGAAGGAGAAGGAGAGGCGCAAAAAACTCTCTAGAGTCGTCAGAGACTCCAAGGGTAAGTCTGAATATACACCCAAGCGCACTCCTGAATCGCACACTTCTGATTGCAGGAAACAGGAGGACTCAGCTCAGTCGAAAGACAGCGAGAGCAAAGAAGATAGAGTTACCACCTGCTACAACTGCAAGAAGCCAGGACACTATCAGTATGACTGTCCTGAGCTCAGCACTGCTGAGAGAGCAGCACGCAAAGCTCGAAGGGAGAAGTTCATCAAGAAGCGTCAAGCATATATTGCTGGTGAACTCTCAGATGACTCAGATGAAGTCGAATCCTTCATGGATTCATCAGACGATGAAGCGGCATTTATGGTCGTAGAGCTTGAAGAAGATGCTGAAAAGTATCTTATGGCAGGAGAAAAGGATGAGGTAAACTCTCACGCTCCATTTAACTCCTCTTCACACTGCACACACGACACTATTTCAGGTGCAGATAAGAATCTGGACGTCTCGATTGCCTACGAAGAATTATAAGATGAGAGATGAGCCTGCAGCTCAGTAAGACTCTTCAGGAGTTGGATACCCTGAAAGTGGAGAATCAGAGACTTTCTTAGGAGAGTCAGGTTGCTACAGAGTCAGAAGGACTTGTGTTGAGACTCAGGGAGGAGATTAACTCTCTGATGACCAAGTCTCAGCATCAAGAAGAGCAGATCTCAGTAATGACCAATGACTTGACTCAGAAGGATACCGAACTGAGTCTACTGAAGCAAGAGTTATCAGGACTTCAGACCGGGCATGAAATGCTTAAGAAAAGTGATGATGTCTGGAGGAATCTGATGAAAGAGCGGTACATGGGAGCTGAAAAGAAGCTTGGGGCGATGTTAGCCAGCAACAAGCCTAAGCACTGCAAGGAGGGACTTGGATTCAGTCATAGAGCCTCCTCATCTGCCCCCGTACGCTCAGAGAACCGACAGTTGATAGATTTGTTCAAGGGGAGACTATCAACGCTGAGATCCTGAACCCCCTAGAAAAGAACAAACGAAAGATGAAAGCACCTCATCCCAGCTATTAGCATCCTGACAAGAAGATTAGCTCAAAATCACCCCAGCTCAGTCAAGGGGGAACCAACAGAGTTATATGGGCTGATCAGTATAGACCTCCACAGTTGACACATCCAGCTCAGTATGGGTTATATTATTAAGATCCTATAGTCAGAAGAGGATCCAAAAGTTAGAAAATGAAGAAGAAAGCCGTTCAGAAGGCAAAGGTCAGCAGTCCACCTACTCAGAAGATCATGACTCCTGAACCTGTGAAGCCTCAGAAGTAGAGATGGCAATTGGAACTGGACCTGTCGGACCCGACCTGCCCCGCCCCGTGATGGGGCGGGTAATACCCTGACCCTTAGAAGTACGGGGCGGGTCTGGACCCAACCCGCGTGGGTCCAAGACGGATCCGGGTCTAATTTCTCTACCCGCCTCGCCCCACTCAGCCCCGTTTCAGACCCGCATTACTATTTTTTATTAATTTTATTATGTAATCTTACTTTATGTTATTTGAATTTTCTTGTTCTTCAATTCATACTTTTAGATACTAATATCTGACAACTATAATAAGAAAATTCAAACAAAAAGGCTTCCACTAACGAAAATTAATAATTAAAAAATAAAATAATTCAAAATTTTATTTCTGGATAGATCCGCCCCGTGCGGGTCCGGGGTAGATCCGCCTAGTGCGGGTCTGGGGTTGGTTATGAGTTTCTGGATCCGTACAAGTCTGGGTCTGGATTTGGGTCTCTGAGTCGAACTTGCGGGGCGGGTCCGGGTACTATACTACCCAGCCCCGACCCGCAAAATTGCCATCTCTACTCAGAACTCAGCATCGACCAGTCCAGTGGTCAAGTATGTTGATCAGAGTGGAAAGAAACTGTCTGAGACCACCAGGGTCGTGAGACAGATTTGGGTTTCCAAAACTAACATCTAAGGACCCAAAATCAAAAATAAAGGGTACCTGAATATAATTCTATTTTGCAGGTGCACAAGGACCCTTGGTATGTGGATAGGGGATGCTCAAGATATATGATATACCAGAAGGACCTACTGAAGAATTGTACTACTGAAGAAGGACCCAGAATCGAGTTTGGAGACAATGCAAAAGGTTATACCAGAGGTTATGGAACACTCAGCATTGGAACCGCTACAGTTCCAAGAGTATCATATGTTGAAGGACTTCAACATAATCTTCTCTCTGTTAGTCAATTTTGTGATAACTCGAATAGATTGATTTTTTACGCTGGTTTATGTGATGTTATTGATAAATCTACAGGGAAAACAGTGTTATCAGGTTCGCGTAAAAAGAATATCTACGTAGCTGACTAGAACTCAGCTGAACCTGAAGCTTGTTTGTTGGCGAAGAACGACAACAGAACGGGGTGGCTCTGGCAAAAAATACTCAGCCATCTCAACTTCAAGATGCTTAACAAGCTAGCTAGAAACGCTCTAGCAAGAGGACTGCCGAATGAAGTATTCAGCAAAGACACTCAGTGTGAAGGATGTCTGAAGGGAAAGCAAACAAAGAAGCAAAATATTCTTGTTCCATTGCCTTCCACTGATGGAATCCTTCAGCTGCTACATATGAATTTATTCGGTCTAGTCTCTCAAGTGATGATCAGAGGCAAAAAGTATGCTTTAGTGGTCATTGATGACTACACTACTCGCACTACACATGGGTCATATTTATTGCCAACAAGTCTGACGTCAAAACAGAGTTGCCTACACTTCTAAAAAAGCTCAGTGTCGAGAAGAACACCAAGATTATAAAGATACGTTCAGACAGAGGAACTGAGTTCCTGAATTCGATGGTGGAGGAGTTCTGCAAAACTGAAGGCATAGAGCATAAGACGTCTGATGCGCGTACGCCTCAACAAAATGGGGTTGCTGAAAGGAAGAATAGAACACTCAAAGAAGCAGAAAGAACCCTGCTCGCAGACTCAGGACTCCCAACCAAATTCTGGGAAGAAGCAACTGACTCTGCATGTTACACTCAGAACAGATCTCTACTGACTAAGCAGCATAAGAAGACACCATATGAACTATGGAACGGCAGGAAGCCTTTCATATCTTATTTCCATATTTTTGGGTGTTCGTGCTTTATCCACAATAATGGGAAGGACCAGATAAAGACTTTTGATAGCAAGTCAGACCAGGGAGTCTTCTTAGGATACTCCCGGGTCAGCAAAGCTTTCAGAGTTTTTAACTACCGGACCCTTTGCGTGGAGGAAAGCCCTCTTGTTGTTTTTAATGAGTTTGCTACTGAAGACAGGAGCAGGAACTCAAAACCAAAATCCGAGGACATCAGTAAGCAGCTACAGGATCTGAGCCTAAAAGATAAAGTTGAAAAGATCCAGCTGTGTTAGGATGATGATTCAAAAGAGGTAACTGATGATAAGATAACTGAATCTCAGCCAGCAACAGAAGTAGCTAAACAGATTGACTCTACTGAACAGAGTCAATCCCAGGTAACTCAGGTAGATGAAGAAACCCAAGTGGTAACTGAGACCTCTACTGAGGATAATAATTCAGGGGGAACAAATGAAGTTCCTGAGCTGAATGCCCATGAACCTAGTGACTCAGTAGACCCATCTCGTAACTGAATTACTTATATCTCATAATAGTACAACTGAAATGCCTAACTCACCTAATATCTGTGTTGAACAAATTTTAGATGAACAGTTGAAACATTATCGATCGTGACTGGACGCTCACACTTCTGACTTGATTATTGGAGATCCTTCAGGTAGTGTAAAGACAAAATCCAGATTTTGTCAGGGAGAAAGTGTATTATATTCCTGCTTCTTGTCTACTGAAGAACCTCAGTCAGTTGAGGACGCACTCAAGGATGCTGATTGGATCATACCTATGCAGGAGGAGCAGAACCAGTTCACGAGAAATAAAGTATGGGAGCTTGTTGACAGACCACAGCATCAACATGTGATTGGAACTAAATGGGTCTTCAAGAACAAGCAAGATGATAACAACGTTATACTAAGGAACAAAATGAGACTCGTGGCAAAAGGCTACTGTCAAGCCGAAGGAATAGATTTCGACGAAACTTTCGCTCCAGTTGCAAGATTGGAGGCAATCAGACTATTCCTAGCCTACGCAACACATCAGCGATTCAGAGTTTATCAAATGGATGTGAAGTCTGCGTTCCTAAATGGCGTGCTGAAAGAAGAAGTCTATGTAGAACAGTCTCCCGGCTTTCAGATGGGACATTAGGTCTACAGACTCATAAAGACTGTGTATGGGTTAAAACAAGCTCCCACGGCTAGGTAAGATACCCTGTCTGAGTTTCTTCTTTAGAAAGGTTTTTAGAACGGCACAGTAGACCACACATTATTCAACATTCGACTGGAAGACGACATCTTGCTTGTGCAGATCTACGTAGATGACATAATATTTGGATCGAAGAACGTCATCATGTGTCAGCAGTTTGAGAAAATGATCATGGATAAGTTCGAGATGTCGATGATGGGAGAGATGAATTATTTCCTTGGTTTTTCAAGTCAAACAATCTAAGAAGGGAACATTCATCAATCAAGGCAAATACACTCGAGACCTCATCAAGAAATTCGGTTGCACATCCGGCAAACCAATCAAGATCCCGATGAAAACGAATATGAAAATTGATCTTGATAAAGAGGGAGTATCAGTAGACCATACTGAATTTCGTGCTATTATTGGTTCATTATTATATCTAACTGCTACTCGACCTGACATAACTTAGGCAGTAGGTGTCTGCGCTCGATTTCAGGAAATCCTAAGCAGAGTCACATGGACTCAGCAAAGATGATTCTCCGCTATCTCAGAGGAACACCTGACATGGGCTTATGGTATCCAACAGATGTTAATATTGAACTAACTGGTTATTCTGATGCTGACTATGTAGGAAGTAGGATTGACCGAAAGTCAACTTCTAGAACTTGTCAGTTCCTTGGCAGTAAGTTGATTTCAAGGTTTTCAAAGAAATAACATTCAGTAGCGACGTCAACTACTGAAGCTGAATACATGGCTGCCGAAAGTTGCTGCGCCCAAATCCTTTGGCTGAGACAGCAGCTACGCGACTATGACGTCATTCAGAATGAAGTGCCGATATTTTACGACAGCTCTAGTACGATTACAATCACTCAGAATCCTGTACTTCATACTAGATGCAAGAACGTGGACATCAGACACCACTTCATTCGTGATCATGTCGAAAAGAAGGATATCAGGATGGAGAAGATCCATACTGACCATCAAAGGGCAGATATTCTGACCAAGCCTCTAGCTAAAGCCAGATTCAGAGAACTTTCAGTAAAGCTAGGTCTGCTGGACCCTACTGACTCCAGTCAGTAAGTGGAATCAAGAGAGGAGCATTCAGCAAGGGGGAATGTTCACTCTCAGTACTGAACTTATTCAGTATATAGAGACTCAGCAACCATCTACACGAGGTATTAGCTGACTATGATGTTTAGCTAACAGGTTTGTGTATCTCTACTCAGTAGCCAATGAAATATTTTTGTTAAGTATGCTGAACTTTGCGGCGCATTAAATGCATGTCTAATCAAGTTACTTCTTTGGCTATATACAACTGTAATTTGACTTAGGCGGCTACGTTGATCATTGCCTTTTTATAACATTAAATCTTAGCCATCCATCTCATAAAGCAGATTTAAATTGAATCGTGGATTAATAACTGTTCATCTTCTTGATCATATATAAAACACGTTCAAAGTTAGAAAACCGCCATTTTACTCTGGAACTTTTACCCTAGAAAATTTTCTGAGATAATGCGTGTACTCTTTGCAAACTTCTATTATAACATCTCAGAAATTACTTTGGTAAATTTTCTTGCTTATTTAGTATCGTATATGTTTCTTGATAATACTTTCTCGATACTGATACTTTCTTTTGTAGATTAAATCATGATAGGATCAGTCATCACTCCGGTTAATATGCAAGAAATCCTCGAGAAGGACCGCGTGTGGTGTGAACCGATTATAGAATTCAACGTGTGTGAACTAGATTTCATGGAGGAAATCTTCGACACGCTGAGGGCTTCAAGGCTGGAAGCCTTCCTCTCAAGGAAGCCATCGTATTTCCTTCCGCGACAGATATCAGAACTCTATCTGAATTCTGAGTCAGTAGACGGCGATATCCGAGGCCAGTTCATCATTCATCACATTGCTAACCCCGCCCGTGTTGTATCGGAGATAAAGTACATATCTATTAAAGAAGCTCTTCAGCGGAGCTTTCAGCTTCCGAGCACTGGATTCAGCACCGTAGGATACAAAGACGACATCATGGACGAGTACCTAGAAATTTTCTTCGGGAAGCCTACGATGTTTAGGGTCGTCTTCCCGAAGAAGTCCATGCTACCTCAGTAGAGGGCATTAGCCTACATAGTCACACAAATTTTGACTAATCAGGCTTGGTCATTCGACCAAGTGTCCAGGCTGAAGATTCAGATGATGATGGCCATCTACGACCATGCAAAGATTAACTGGATTGAATTCTTCCTGAAGGAGTTCATGACCCAGGCAGCTAAATTCGATTAGACCACTAACTGCCTAGCTGTCAAAGGAAAGCTTCTATACGGGATGAAGCTATCAATCATGATTGAAGACCTTTGTGGTGCTGACCATGCCATATATGCTGACAAAAGGTACTTTAACCCGAAAAAGGTGAGGTTCCAGAGCAGGGCAGCAGCCCTTCAGCAGATCGGCTCAGGGCCTGGTGCGCCCAAGAAAGGCTCTTAGAAGACCTCTACTCCTTCTAAGAAGAGGTCACCTCCCAAAACAGCTCAGATAACACCGACCAAGAAGCAGAAAACGGTCGTTGAAGCTGTAGTTGTACCTCCTCTGCAACTGAGAGATGAGGCAGAGTCATCAGAAAAGACTGTCTCAGTGGAGAAGGCCGCCTCCACTGAACAGGGAGAGGAAGTGGAACAAAGGGCAGGAGCTGAACCTGTCACTCCTACTGCTGAGACCCCCTTGGACATTCCACCTCTAAGTAGCATTCCGTCTGCTGAGAAAGAAATGTCTCCGATTGAGATCGAGGACTCGGAGACAGCATCAGAATCAGAGACCATCGGGATGGAGGCCTCAGCTCTTCAATCCAGAGCCTCCCGAGAAGTCTCAGAAGCCATCCCTGAGATACCCAGTCATTCTGACTTGGTTACTTTGGCAAGACAGGCCAGGCTTCACATTCTGATCTGGTTCCAGGCATGGTCTACACTGAACAGACTTATCCAACACCATTCCTGCGAACAGGTCCACGAAGAGGAGCTACTGATCCGCGAGAAGATAGGCTACTAAGAGCCTGCGGATCTCTGCTCACTAGATGATCTGAGAGCGGCCATGTTAGCCCTGTTGAACGACAGACTTCCAACTTCAGTAGCCGCTCCCTCAGATGCGTCTGATCCCGACGATCAAGACCCGCCCCATGATTCAGGCCCTGAGAAATTTGTTGAGGGATCTCAACTGGAAGAGGATGCTCCATCTACAACCACTGGTGAATCCCACTCAGCATCCTCCCACAAGGATAGTTGGCGGTTGGGGTCTACTTTTGAGGTAGCGCCCAGCCCGAGAAGCCGACGTTCTAAGACTGTGGCAAGGGCCCTCAGAAGTCAGGGTGCTCAGAATCGCCTTCTTGCCCAAGCCGTCCACAAAACGTGGAAGCAGTCCACTCAGGCTCAGAATGAGGAGATTAAGGAGCTTCGCACATCTATTCAGACAACTCCATCTCTGGATTTTTCTACCATCTTGACAGATGCCTTAGCCATTCAGAGAGCCAAATTTGAAAGGCAACAAAAGTAGATGGAAGCTGCACAGACAAAACTTCTTGAAGAATATCAAGCAGCCCAGTCAGCTCATGTAGAATCCATATCTTCAGAAGGCCCTGGAAGAAAAGATGGATCTGAAGTCGCAAACGATTCAAACTATAGTGGAGAATTCCCATAAGAAATATGGTGAAGAGCTTACTGATGAGAGGAATGAACTCCACAAAAGACTCGTGAAACTGCAGGACGCCTAGGATAAGATGTCAGTGAGGTTAACTAATTAATGGATATTTCTATCTTAAATACGGGGATCAATTAAGTCTAAAATACATGCCCTTGCTCAATTTGGGATAAAGGGGTAAGTCAGCACTGATTCTCTTGTGGAATGAATCTGTGTTTATTAATTAATTTTGCTCTGGGCTGAGCATAGATAATTAATTAATTTGAGGCCCTGATTTATTTCTTGTATTAAAACCCTGATCTGGTCCAATTAGTTGTCTAGTTATTTATTGTCTCTCAGAAATCATTATTAATAGATTAATGTATTTTACATTAATTAATAATGTTATTTATCTGGAATTAATTGGTTGGGCCAATTAATTGATAAATATTAGTACCCCAATAGATTAATTAATTATATTTTGGGCTAATTGTGTAGTAGTCCATTAGGAATATAATTAAATTAATGGATTACAAATATTAATATAATATTGGCTCATGAAGCCTATATATATATATATTAGTTTTCTGTTCATAATCAGAATACATGATACGCAAAATTTCGAGCGTGTAAACGTGAGATAAAGAGAGACGATCTTAATTTTTCTTCAGTTTTCTCACCACCCAGAGGGAGAAAAAGGTAGGGATACAGATCAGAAGATCTTAACACGAGAAACAATAAGAGTTGCAACAATATACGCAGAGGAAGGTACAATTTCCTCCTCTCATATTTCCATCAATTGGTATCAGAGCCAGGTTTAGGCTCTGATTGTTGCTTTTAGGAGCATGATTAGGAGCCACTGTTTTGACCCATTTGTAATATTTTTCTCTAGAGAAAATCCACGAGTAGTTGATAGGTCCAATGTGTTACGCGATTATACTATTTTGTTTTGTAATTTTTGGTCCAGGACGCACAGAAATCGAGGCAGAAGCAAAGAAGAAGATGCAGCTGAAACCCTAGTTTTCTAGGGTTCCGCCACTTGCAGCGGTGAGTGGCGGCGCGTTCGGCATCCTCTGACCAAGCAGCTTACGCCGTTTGGTTCGTCTTTTCACGAGCTTTGCTTCGATAGGTCATATGGGGTCATCCGATCCCGAAGGTGACCGGAATCGACGTCTGAAGTTTGATGTTCGTCATGAAATCCTATCGGTGAATCATTTGAAGTTTGGGAAATTGAGGAACTAATCTCGGTTGGAATCCGTTACACGGTGCTCGTGAATGTTCCAATTATGTTTCCCCTCTTTGATCGAAATCGCGGCTCGGAAAGGGTGAATTTTGGCGGCGGAGATGGCGGTGGCGAACGTTGCAATTTCTCGCGTTTGCAAAGCATGGCGGCGGCCCCAGGCGGCCGTTCTTCACGGCCTTTGATGCCTGGGAGTCAGAGGGAGGCCGGACATGGTCGGACGAGGTGTGACGTGCAGCCGCGCACTTCCGTGGCACTACATCGCATCTGTTGGCTGCGGCGCGGATCAGGGACGGCGGCTTCTGGTTCGCCGTCGTCCGGCGCTTCCCTGGGTGCAGGCGGCCGGCTGAGAACCGGCCTAGAGCGGCAGCGGCGGCGTTCTGCTGGAGGAAGAAGACGATGATGTTGCTGCTGACATGGCGCTCCACGTCAGCCCTTGATGCCCTGGTTGTACACGTGTCTGACACGTGGTAGACGCCCTGATGATGTGGTGACAAGGCAGCTTTCGATGCAATTTCCAAAATCGAAGATTTTTCAAGATATCGAAGAGTTGTATTCTGATCGGGCTTTGTAATAGATAGAATATTAATTTTATCTGTGTGTTTTAAGCCCGATAACGACGTTTTATTTCCTATTTGCGCATTCATTTATTATTATGTTTTACCATGCGATTATGTGATTAATTGCACTTAAATAAGCATGTAAATATGATTTAATTCGTTTTAAAGGATGTTTATTTTTCGCGAGCACATTTTATTATGTGCGCTTAGAAATTGCATGCTTTAGGAATTATGTGATGATGCATGATTCATAACAACCCTTTTGAATAAAAAGACTAAGCAATTTTAAATTAAGCGTTTAATTAGATTCCATTAATTTGGATATTAAACACCTAATCGGACCTCCATTAATTGAACTCTACATAGAAGTAGTAAGATTATGTGAGTAAACGTCCACCTGCATGGCTTGCTTGCATCTTTGAGCTACGAGTTTTGTGAGATGAGTTTTCCAAAACAATATTTAATTATTATTGAGTAGTGGGAGCGAAGCCGTAAACGTCCACCTGAGTGGCTTGCGTGCCTAGTAAACACAAGTACTCTAGAAGGTAATAATTAAATAGGATGGCTATTTAGATCAAATTGAATGCGGCATGGTTCGAGTAAGTATGTCAATTTCGAGAATTTGATTCTATTTTGGTCAAATTAGTGGTCAATGCTTAGATGTCACCGCAGGTACAATTCACTTCCCTCGAAGTCTAATCCCGCGTTTTAATAGTGACATGGTCCAGAATATCGAACTATTAATTCCATTCGTTTTAAGAACCTAGGCGTTGATTGGAATTAAAGAGCTAGGTAAATAGCTTAGTTTAGGGCTACGCTAGTAAACGTCCACCTGCTTGGCTTACGATTGGAATTCCTAGAGTTGTTCGAGGTTTTTAATATCAATGTTTTTACAAAAGGTTACAATGATTATTAATTACGAATTATGTGCAAATTTAAATTTTTTACATGTTTTAAATTTTAAATATTTTTCACATATGTCTGTTCAAGCTGTCATTAACGGTCTTATGAGCCGACCCTTAAAGGGTCCAAACAACTACAAAGAGTGGAAGAGAAACCTTACACTATTGTTCCAAACTGGGAAAATTATGTATGTTCTCAGTAATCCTGAGCCTGAACTCCCCGAAGAAGGAGCGACTGAGGAGCAGATAAGGGAATCTGAAAAGTAGGTAGAGGATAATGACAAGACTCGTTTTGTCATTTTATCCACTATGACTAATTTTCTTGCTTCGCAATATGAAAGCACGCCTCATGCGGGAGTGATATGGGATTCCATGGCTGAAAAGTTCGGTGAGACCGATAGATCTAAGAGATTTCATCTCTTGAAGCAGGTTACGACCTGCTCTATGACCGAGCTGCTAGAGTGGCTTACAAATGTTGGTGGTATCTTGGATCTTGGCATCAAGATAGATATCATTCTGATTCACTACTAAGTCATACGAGAATTTTCGCCTAAATGTAGTGATGTCAAAGAAGAACCACACTCTGAATGAACTTTCGAGTGAGTTAATCACTGCAAAAGGAATCATGGGTCAGACTAACGGTAAGGGAACCCAAATCTTGAACACTACTAGCAGCTCATGGAACCCTCCGAAAGGTGGATTCCAGAAAAAGAGCAAGAAGGCTACGAACGTCAAGAAGAACAGTAGGAGCAAGAAGTTAGCACCTACCGGAGGGGTTCAAAAACCTAAGGGGAAGTGTTTCAATTGTGGTAAGGTTGGACATTGAAAGACTGAATGTCCCAACTTCAAGGCAAAACAGAAAGGTACACGCATCGCCTTAGTAACTGAAACTGTTCTTGTTTCCGCATCTACTCATGAATGGGTAGTAGATTCCGGAGCAACTGACCATGTTTGTTACACCTTGCAAGGTTTCTGCGGAAAAGGGTTCTGGCTAATGGCGAGGTTGTGGTTTCCATGGGCAATGGATCGCGAGTTCCAGCTATTGCCATAGGAGATTTAAATTTATCTGTTTTAGACTCTAGTTTAGTATTGAGAGATGTTTTATTGGTGCCTGAGTTTAGGCGAAACATTATTTCCGTTTAAAAACTTTTTATTGTGGATGGTTATAGATTTATTTTTGATGATCAAATTTCAATTTCCAAAGGTAATGATCTTATTTGCAATGGGCCTTTAAATGGATCTCTATATACTATTACGTCTAATCCATGTACATCTATTAATGTTGCTTCCTCATCATCAAACCCTAAGAAAAGGAAACAATCTTCTAAGGTAAACCAAGCTTATATGTGGCATTTAAGACTAAGTCACATCAATCTAAATAGGATCCAAAGGTTGGTGAAATATGGATCATTGGAGTCTCTCCAAGTTGAACCATTTCCAACTTGCGAATCCTGCTTGGAAGTGAAGATGGTGACTAGCCCTTTTTAAAAGTTATATTTGTATGGTGTGTCGGGTATCACAAAAGACTACACAAATTGGTTGAACTAACAAAATATAAATAGTTATCACAGCTGAGACAACTTCAGGATAAGTTGTCGCTTTAAGCTGCAGTTTAGATAAGAAGTGGCTTGTCTTAGCTGCTTCTCTTTACTGGTACACTTAAGGTGGTGTATTGAGATACTATGGTGAACGTCATCGCGACCGGATCTACGTATCTTGCGTGTTAGTAGTTATTTGTGGCTCAGGCTGGTTGTCTGTATCTTGCAACCGTATCCTAGTAAAATAGGTTGATAATATCCTCTGAGGATCTACGTATCTTGGGTGTTAGTAGTTATTATGTGGGGTATGTTGAGATTTAGTTTTTATAGACGTGCCCCACATAAAAAGTACATTTGTTTGTAGGGATATGAGTCGGTGGTCTTGTAGACCATTGCTAGAGGGTACTTAGAGCTTGACTCAGTAGCTGCGTTTGAACTGATATCAGTAGTTCATGTGCTTAGGACGATATTGCAATATTTATTATTGGGGGAAATTATAGTGATGTTGAATTGAATTACTATAGAATTGAAGATCCCAAAACTCATCCTGAACCCTATGTGTGTTTGAGCCGTTATGATGTAATAGGCTAGACTTGATTTTATCATCATAGATTATTTTGTCTAAGTCCTGTATGGGGTATTGTTGGACTGAACTTCAGTATAGAAGTTAAAGTTCCAGAACCCCAAGTCATCGGTTTGTAGAGCTCAGTAGTCTTCAGAGTCACCAGCTGACAGCTTTCAGTAGAAGATTCTCTTCAGCAGACTTCGGAAGAAGACTTAGTATGATCCTTGATCTACAAAATGAGTGTAGAGCTCCTGCCTTCAAAGTCATCAGCTGACAACCTTCGGTAGAAGATCCTTATCAGCCGACTCAGATGAAGAATTAGTATGATCTGCCCAGATCTACTGAATGCAAGCAACTCAGTTGCAAGAACAGATAAGGAAAATTGATTGTCCAACTCTTATCGATTGAATGTCAGCAGAGATCATTCAGTATACGAGGTTCAGAGAGTCAACTCAGATAGAAGACTAATATCTGACAGGTCTCACCTACCGCAAACCTTGACCAATGAGAAGCAACCAAAGCTTACCTGCTCTGACATTAAAGTTGCTCTCATGTACAGAAAGCCAACCACTCTGCGGCGCATTTCGAAAATATATGGCCGTTTTTCTTGGAAGTTTGTGACACGTGGCATCGTCCTCTCCAACGGATACATGCCTGGGTCACGACTATAAATAGAGAAGAGTCTCCAAGCTCAACGCACGGGACAACAAGGGAACAAGCTTACAAGCATACAACTCTCCAGCGCACTTAAAGCCAATCCAGCGAAGAACTTGCTTAGTTGAAAATCCTTAGTTCTTCTCTCTAGAGATTCTTTAGTTCCCCCTTCTCTATCTAAGCTCCACTGTTATATCTTTATCTTAGAACCTCTGAAAGAGTTCACATTCTGTGAATTGTTTTTATTGTTAAAACTCCTTCATTGTTGGAGATCATCCCCTCCCCTTCAAACTTCGGTTTGATTTGTAAAAGTCACTAAGGACTATAACTTAGAAGGGTCTGTCCAGCGCACAGATTCCTTGCTGAAGCTTGCTCAGATTAATCAACAAGAACTCCTGTTCTGCAGGACCGTGGACGTAGGATCTTGCGTATCCGAACCACGTTAAAAAATTGCTTGTGTCATTTACTGTTTTATTGCATTGTGTTCAAACTATTTTCAAAATCATTCTTTGCATAAAACGAACTTAAAAAGTGCACCAGCCAAAACAATTTTGGTTTTCAGAAATATGTTTTCAAAGAGACGAAGTCTACTGGGCCCCACACTTATCCGCACAATATTCTCCAACTGAAATCATCATACTGACTCAAGTCAGTAGAAGGGACTCAGCTGCTGAATCACTATGACCCGCGATCTGAAGGTTTATGTTGGGAGATGATTCAGTCTTCTCACAATCATTTGAGACATAACTCAGTAGCCCTGTGCTCTGAATACTTACTGAAGATTTGAAGATCCCAAAACCCTATCTTGGTTGATGAACCATTCAGTTGTAACCTGTTCTGTTTTGTCTCTGAGGTTTCAGACTCAGTAGACACTCTGCATCTGGTTCAAGCGCCGCAGATTACATGCCTCGGTGAGAAGTAGAAGACTCAGTAATACTGGACTCGGCAGGAGCAGTATACTGAAAGGAGTTAGTGGAACTGAACTCAGCAGGAGTAGTTCACTGAACTCAGAGTTGATCTTCAGTAGAGCCGACTCAGCAGGAGCATGCTACTGAATAAGAGATCAGACTCAGCAACGGCTGGACAGTCTTCTGACTGTCAGATTCTCTAAAAGTCAAATCAGCAGAGTCAATACGAGGAAGAGAGAAGTCAGCTTTAGATCTCCTTGAAGTTTGTTCTGTCTCACCTACTTTCCTGAACATCGACCAATGACGAGCAGCCACCTGTCCCGTATCTATTAAAGCTGCAAGTCAACAACTTTCCAGAAAATGAAGGGAAAGGACACTGCAAGCATACTTTGAAAGAGCTGTTAGCTACCCAAAAGAGAGAGACAAAGGATTGTCGTCTCCAACGGATCTATCCTTATCTCTGCTCTATAAATAGAGGGATAAAATCAAATTGAAGCTCACGAGCGAACACGAGAAAAATCTAGAAATCAAAGAACACACAGAGCATTCAAAGAGCAACTCATAAACGCCTTAAGTCTTCCGCAAGTAGTTCAAAGAAGTAATCTCCGGCTAAAGACTACGTACCTGCTCATAGGGAACCATGCTTAACCAGAATCATATAGCCTCTAGTATCCAAGCGACTGAACACGAACCCAAGTCTATACTTAGTCGTTCGTCTCTCTAGAAGCCACATTCTCGTTCCCATCCCTCTAACCTAAGCTCAGCTGTTCATATCTATAGCTTAGACGAAGGAGTTCATAGTCGAACTGATCCTTATTGTAAAGGACTCCTTCATAGTTGGAGAGTTTCTTAAACACTTAGTTTGATACCCTGTAAACTGAGACTTGCCCAGTATAAGTCTCAAGACCAGTGTCTGTCCAGTGTACAAACCGACTGAGACTATCACAGTATATACATAGCTTCCTGATCTTTCGGGACAGTGGACGTAGGATTGTTGGATCCGAACCACTTTAAAAATCGTCTGTGTTTTGTGTTCATTATTTTCTGTTGCATTGATTACTGTGCATACTGAAAATATCTTTAAAATCATTCAACTGAGTTTCAGCAAAGTAATCGTTGTATTTAAAAGGAATCAGTTGGGGCTCAATTTAGTATACTGAGTTTGGGGCTCGATTACTGTGCAACGAAAAGTAAAATATCTTCAAAAGGAAAATATTACTCAGTTGAATGATTACTCAGTTGGATACTAAATCGAGCCCCAACTGAGTATACTAAATCGAGCCCCAAACATAAAAGTAATCATTCAACTGAGTTTCGTTGCATACTAAATCGAGCCCCAACTGAGTATACTGAAAGGAGTCAGTGGAACTGAACTCAGCAGGAGTAGTTCACTGAACTCAGAGTTGATCTTCAGTAGAGCTGAACTCAGTAGGAGTATGCTACTGAACATAGATCAGACTCAGCAACGGCCAGATAGTCTTCTGACTGTTAAGAGATCTCATAAGTCAAATCAGCAGAGTCATACGAGGTATAGAGAAGTCAACTTCAGATCTACCTTGAAGTCTGTTTGTCTCACCTACTTTCTTCAGCCTCGACCAATGATAAGCGTCCAGCTGTCTACTTTCTGCTTAAAGCTGCAAGTCAACAACTTTCCAGAAATTGAGGGAAAGAACTCTGTCACCATACATTGAAAGAGCCATTAGCTACCCAAAAGAGAGAGACACATAGATTGTCGTCTCCAACGGATCTATCCATATCTCTGCTCTATAAATAGAGGGAAGATTTCAAATCAAAGCTCACGACACATACAAGAACACACGAGCATTCACGAACAACTCAGAATCGACTTAAAGCTTTCCGCAAGAACTTCAAAGAGTTATTTCCAGTGAAAGGCGACATACTTGCTCAAAGGGAACCGAGCTGAATCAGATCATAAGCCTCTAGTATCCAAGCGACTGAATACAAACCCAGAGTTTATACTAAACCGTTCATCGCTCTAGCAGCAAACCATATCTATAGCTTAGAACGAAGGAGTTCATCTTTGAACTGATCCTTATTGTAAAGGACTCCTTCATAGTTGGAGAGTTTGTCAAACACTTAAGTTTGATACCTTGTAAACTGAGACTTGCTCAGTATAAATCTCAAGACCAGTGTTTGTCCAGTGCACAAACGGACTGAGACTAAATCAGTATAATAAAATAGCCTCCTGATCTTTTTGGGACAGTGGACGTAGGATTGTTGGATCCGAACCACTTTAAAATTGCTTGTGTTATGTGTTTTCTGCTTTTACTGTTGCATTGATTACTGTTCTTACTGAAAATATCTTTCAACTGTGTTTCAGCAAAGCTAAAAGATTGCACTAATATACTGAAACAGTTTTCTTAAAAACGTTTTCTAACTCAACTGAATTTGGGCCTACACTTTTCTGCACTCTACTGAACTTCAGCTGAACGATACTGAATTCTGACCTAACTCAGCTAGCATGCCTCAGTGAAGTCTGTTTGTCTCACCTACTTTCTTCAGCCTCGACCAATGATAAGCGTCCAGCTGTCTACTTTCTGCTTAAAGCTGCAAGTCAACAACTTTCCAGAAATTGAGGGAAAGAACTCTGTCACCATACATTGAAAGAGCCATTAGCTACCCAAAAGAGAGAGACACATAGATTGTCGTCTCCAACGGATCTATCCATATCTCTGCTCTATAAATAGAGGGAAGATTTCAAATCAAAGCTCACGACACATACAAGAACACACGAGCATTCACGAACAACTCAGAATCGACTTAAAGCTTTCCGCAAGAACTTCAAAGAGTTATTTCCAGTGAAAGGCGACATACTTGCTCAAAGGGAACCGAGCTGAATCAGATCATAAGCCTCTAGTATCCAAGCGACTGAATACAAACCCAGAGTTTATACTAAACCGTTCATCGCTCTAGCAGCAAACCATATCTATAGCTTAGAACGAAGGAGTTCATCTTTGAACTGATCCTTATTGTAAAGGACTCCTTCATAGTTGGAGAGTTTGTCAAACACTTAAGTTTGATACCTTGTAAACTGAGACTTGCTCAGTATAAATCTTAAGACCAGTGTTTGTCCAGTGCACAAACGGACTGAGACTAAATCAGTATAATAAAATAGCCTCCTGATCTTTTTGGGACAGTGGACGTAGGATTGTTGGATCCGAACCACTTTAAAATTGCTTGTGTTATGTGTTTTCTGCTTTTACTGTTGCATTGATTACTGTTCTTACTGAAAATATCTTTCAACTGTGTTTCAGCAAAGCTAAAAGATTGCACTAATATACTGAAACAGTTTTCTTAAAAACGTTTTCTAACTCAACTGAATTTGGGCCTACACTTTTCTGCACTCTACTGAACTTCAGCTGAACGATACTGAATTCTGACCTAACTCAGCTAGCATGCCTCAGTGAAGTCAGTCACTCTGCCACGCGATTCAAAACAGTTTATTTGGTCTACTGAACTTGTTCAGTACGGCATCCTCCTGAAAGGGACTGTTCGCATTTTAAGTTGAGAAAAGTTTTCAGGTGTATTCACCCCCCTACACCTGAACGTTACCTCGGGAACAATAATTGGTATCAGAGCGGGAGTTCTGTAAGACTCTTGTTTTCTGAAACTGGTCTATTTGAACGGATCCAGAAAACGTTTTCACTGCATATCATTCTTCATTCATATCACAATTTTCAGTGTCTGATATGTCAGGAATCAGGATGGTACCCATGTTCTTAGTAGAGAACTACGGGGTATGGCGAGTCAGAATGGAGGCACATCTGACTTCCCTCCACGACAGCATGATAGAGGTACTGGAGGACGGACCTATCATTCTAATGATTGATACCATCGAAACCCAGGATCCAGCACAAGGAGGCGGCGTGGTGACCGGGAAGAAGATCCCCAAACACAGAAGTCTCTTCACCCCTGAGGAGAAGAAGCTTCACAACTTAGACCGGGTTGCTAGAAATGCCATACTGACCACCCTGAGTGATTCCTATCTCGGAAGAGTTCAGGACTGCAAGTCCGCAAAGGAACTCTACGATGCTCTAGCGCTGCTGAGTCGGGGGACTCAGAAGATTAAAGCGAACAAACTGGCGTTGAAACTTCAGAAGCTGGAGAGAATGTCTCTCATGCCTGGTGACACGATTGAAGATCTTATCGTCAGATTTACGGATCTGATGAACACCATCAACGGGTTGGGAAAGATATTCTCCAACTGAGAAATAAATCTCAAAATATTGAGAGCACTGCCGGATGGACATTGGACTCCATTTGCTACTTTACTGAGACATTCTGACATAGATATTGTTTCAGAATTAAGAGCTGAGGAATTCGAGTTCGGTCTACCCCAAAGGAAGCAGCGAGCTGAAGCTGACACTCAAATCGACCATGCTTTCAAAGCATCAGTCAGCACAGCGGCTCCCGCATCTAGCAAGGCAGAACCTTCACTCAGTGATCTACAAGAATGAAACCTAGCTAAGAAATACGCACTGCTTGCCGTGAAGTATCAGAAGGAGAAGGAGAAGCGCAGAAAAGTCTCTAGAGTTGTCAGAGACTCCAAGGGTAAGAATGAATATGCACCTAAGCGCACTCCTGAATCGCACACTTCTGATTGCAGGAAACAGGAGGACTCAGCTCAGTCGAAAGACAGCGAGAGCAAAGAAGATAGAGTCACCACCTATTACAACTGCATTAAGCCAGGACACTATCAGTATGACTGTCCTGAGCTCAATAATGCTGAGAGAGCAGCACGCAAAGCTCGAAGGGAGAAGTTCATCAAGAAGTGTCAAGCATATATTGCTGGTGAACTTTCAGACGACTCAGATGAAGTCGACTCCTTCATTGATTCATCAGACGATGAAGCAGCATTTATGGCCGTAGAGCTTGAAGAAGATGCTAAAAAGTGTCTTATGGCAAGAGAAAAGGATGAGGTAAACTCTCATGCTCCATTTAACTCCTCTTCACACTGCACACACGACACTATTTCAGGTGCAGATGAGAATCTAGAAGTCTCGATCGCCTACGAAGAATTTTTAGACGAGCAGATTCAGATGAGTCTGTAGCTCAGTAAGACTCTTCAGGAGTTAGATACCCTGAAAATGGAGAATCAGAGACTTTCTCAGGAGAGTCAGGTTGCTACTGAGTCAAAGTCTATCGGGCCCTACACACTTATCCGCACCAACTCTCCGCCTGAGGATTTGATACTGACTGAAGTCAGTAGAAGAAACTCAGTAGTTGAGTCACTCTGACCCGCGATCAGAAGGTTACTCTTTGGCACTGTTCATCAGTTGCAACCTATAACTCAGCTGTCCTTCGCGTTTGAGAAAAAGAACTTCTACTCAGGTGTATTCACCCCCCCCCCTCTACACCTGACACTCGTCTCCGGATCAACAATTGTATCAGAGCATCGGTGTTCTCCTGATCATGGGTTCTGAAACTACTGGTCTACTCGAACAGATCCTAAAAAACGTTTTTCACTGCACAAGCATCTCTTCATACATCCATATACTCTCACCCATAATGTCTGATATGTCAGGTATACGGATGGTGTCGATGTTCTCTGTGGGGAACTACACAGTATGGCGCGTGAGAATGGAGGTGCACCTTACATTGTTGCACGACAGCATGACTGATATCCTAGAGACAGGACCCATCATTCCCATGATCGACAGCATTCAATATGCCACTGTGGGAGTCAGGTTGCTACAGAGTCAAAGTCTATCGGGCCCTGCACACTTATCCGCACCAACTCTCCGCCTGAGGATTTGATACTGACTGAAGTCAGTAGAAGAAACTCAGTAGTTGAGTCACTCTGACCCGCGATCAGAAGGTTACTCTTTGGCACTGTTCATCAGTTGCAACCTACAACTCAGCTGTCCTTCGCGTTTGAGAAAAAGAACTTCTACTCAGGTGTATTCACCACCCCCCCCCCTCTACACCTGACACTCGTCTTCGGACCAACAATTGGTATCAGAGCATCGGTGTTCTCCTGATCATGGGTTCTGAAACTACTGGTCTACTCGAACAGATCCTAAAAAACATTTTTCACTGCACAAGCATCTCTTCATACATCCATATACTCTCACCCATAATGTCTGATATTTCAGGTATACGGATGGTGCCGATGTTCTCTGTGGAGAACTACACAATATGACGCGTGAGAATGGAGGTGCACCTTACATCGTTGCACGACAGCATGAATGATATCCTAGAGACAGGACCCATCATTCCCATGATCGACAACGTTCAATATGCCGCTGTGGGAGGTGTAGGAGCACAGACTGGTGCTAAAGTTGCTAGACAAATCTGCCTTCACGCCTGAAGAGAAAAAGCTGCACAACCTCGACTGAGTGGCGCGGAATGCAATCCTGACTACGCTCAGCGATTCACACCTCGGGAGGGTGCAAGATTATAAGACGGTAAAGGAACTTTGGGATGCCCTGGCTGTACTGAGCCAAGGAACCCTACATATCAAAGAAAACAAGCTCGAGCTAGAGCTTCAAAAGTTTGACACATTTGCCATGGAGCCCAACGAGACCATTGACGAGCTTAGCGTCAGATTTACAAACCAGATCAATGTGATCAACGGGCTGGGGAGGACGTTCACCAACAAAGAGATGAACACCAAGATCTTGAGAGCGTTGCCTTGACTGAAGTGGCTTCCTTTTGCTACTTATTTACGTCGCTCAGATCTTAATGCTTTAACTCATGATGTTATCTTTTCAGAATTAAAGACGGAGGAGTTAGAGCATAGCCTACCCCAAAGATGTTCCCGTGCTCTAGTTGACACCCAGATAGATCATGCTTACAAGGCAACGGTCAGCAAATCTGGAGCCAACCCCATTTCTTCCAACAAGACAGTAGCTATTTCAGATGCTAAGTCCTCCGAGACTCCCGCTAGTGATCAGCTTGCGTTTATGGCTCTCAAGTATCAAAGAGAGAAAGAAAGAGTCAGAAAGCTGAAGAAATACCATCGAGATTCTCCCTCAGGTAAGAAATATCATCGAAAAAGGGAAGAATCTAAACCATCTACTAATTGCAGGAACGCAAAACTTGCTACTAGTCCATCCAACAGCTCAGCTGGAAAAGGCGGCAGAACCAATATGTGCTACAACTGCAAGAAAGAGGGACATTATCAGTACGATTGTCCCAAACTATCAGCTGCTCAACGGGCAGAACGACAGGCCAGACGCGAGATATTTGCCCGGAGGAGGCAGGCCTACATCGCCAGAGAGATATCTGATGACTCAATCGAGGAAGATACTTTCATGTATTCTTCTGAAGACGAAGCTGCATTTATCGCCGTTGAGGTCGGGGAGACAAATCCTGAATAAACGACTGAATATTGTCTGATGGCCGGAGAAGAAGCTGAGGTGCATAAGGACCCTTGGGTTGTGCACAGCGGTTGCTCGAGACACATGATATATCAAAAGAGCCTGCTGACCAATTACGTACAAGAAGATGGTCCCAGAATTGAGTTTGGTGACAACTCTAAAGGCTATACAAGGGGATACGGAACACTGAACATTGGGACTACTTCAGTTTCAAGAGTAACCTATGTTGAAGGACTTCAACATAATCTCCTTTCTGTCAGTCAATTATGTGATAATCTGAATAGAGTTATCTTTGACACTAGTTTCTGTGATGTTGTTGATAAATCTACAGGGAAAATAATGTTATCAGGTTCGCGGAATAAGAATATCTACGTTGCAAATTGGAACACCGCAGAACCTGAGGCTTGCCTACTTGCTCAGACGAAATCCAGTGATAAAACAGGATGGCTGTGGCACAAGAGACTCAGTTAGGGGTGTTCGGTACGGTATACCGTATTATTTTTTTATACCGCATACCGTACCGATAAGGGTCAATATAGGAAAAAGCATACCGTTACCGTACCGATCATTTCGGTATACCGTAGTTCGGTATATCGTAAGTTCGGTATAGCAAATCTCCATACCATTCTCATACTGCTTTTTCGGTATACCGTACCGCACTTCGGTATACCGAAAAATCAAGGTCTACCGAATATTTAACGGTATACTTCTATGTTTTTTATAAAAGCCAAGAAAGTTATTAATACTATTTTCCAATAAAATTAATTAATCTATCTATTTTGTATGAATTTGTTAATATTACGGGTTAATGTTTATAAAGTTGAAAAATATTTATCCATTTCATGATTTAATAGATAAATAATGTGACTTTATGTCAAATAAAATTATGTCATTTAAGTGAGTTTATGATATAACATTAAGATTGTTTGATATGAGTGACATATTTGTAACAACCCGTGTTCAAAACTTGTAACCAATATTTTTGCAGTGTTTTCTACAAGATATATGCGGTATGAACTTCGGTATACGGTATACCTAGGTATGGAAAATCTCATACCGTTACCGTACCGAAGTTTTTCGGTACGGTATGATACCATACCAAAAATTACGGTATATCGAGAATTTGGTATCTTCAGTATATTTTCGGTACAGTATGTGCGGTATACCGATTTTTCGGAATGCCGTAACACCCCTAGACTCAGTCACCTAAATTTCAAGACAATGAACAAGCTAGCCAAGAACTCTAAAGTTAGAGGACTGCCCAATGAAGCTTTTATCAAAGACAGAAATTGTGAAGCGTGCTTGAAGTGAAAGTAGACAAAGAAAAACTATCCACCTATTCCGTCACCTTCCACTGATGGAATCCTTCAACTGCTACACATGGACTTGTTCGGGCCAGTTTCTCCTGTAACTATAAGAGGCAAGAAGTATGCCCTCGTCGTTGTTGATGATTATTCGAGATATACGTGGGTTATCTTCATAGCCAACAAATCTGATGTCAAGATTGAGCTACCAAGACTGCTGAAGAAACTCAGTGTGGAGAAATACATCAAGATTCAGAGAATTCGCTCAGATCGAGGAACGGAATTTCTCAACTCTGTAGTTAAAGAGTACTGCGATAAAGAGGGAATTCAGCACGAGACTTCAGCAGCTCGCACCCCTCAGCAGAACGGACTTGTTTAACGAAAGAACAGAACACTTAAAGAAGCATCAAGAACTCTCCTAGCAGACTCTAGACTACCCTCAAAGTTCTGGGCTGATGCTACTGACACCGCCTGCTACACTCAGAATCACTCACTAGTTACACAGCAACACATCAAGAACACACGAGTGAGTACGAGTAGATACTTACCGAATTAAGCTTTCCGCAAGATCTTCAGAGATACACTTCTAGCGAAAGGCGACATACTTGCTCAAAGGCAACAAGCTGAATTTGAATCAAAGCCTCTAGTATTCCTCACTGTTTGTCACTCTAGAAGCCACCTTATTTTTCCCTTCCCTCTAACCTAAGCCCAACTGAACCTATCCATAGCTTCGATCGAAGGAATTCATCCCTGAACTGTTCTTACTTGTAAAGAACTCCTTCATAGTTGGAGAGTTTGTCAAACACTTCAGTTTGATACTTGTAAACTGAGACTTGCTCAGTATAATCCTCAAGACCAGTGTTTGTCCAGTGCACAAACCGACTGAGACTAATTCAGTATAATAAATAGCCTCCTGATCTTTTTAGGACAGTGGACATATGATTGTTTATTATCCGAACTACTTTAAAATCGCTGTGTTATGTTTTTACTGTTCATACTGAAAACTATTTTACAAAATCATTCAACTGAGTTTTAGCAAAGCCTAAAAGATTGCACTAATATACAGAAATAGTTTTAATAAAAACTTTTTCAAACTCGACTCAATTGGGCCTACACATTTCTGCACTCTATTGAACTCTCACTGAACGGTACTGAATTATGACATCAGTCAGCTAGCAGGCCTCAGTATAGTCAGTCACTCTGTCCACACGATTCAGAACAACATATTTCGTCTACTGAACTTGTTCAGCTAGGCCCTATCCTGAATAGGACTGTTCGCGTTTTAAGTTGAGAAAGTTTTCAGTTGTACTCACTCCCCCTTATACACCTGAACGTTTATCTCGGGACCAACATATAATTTCTCTCTTTAGCATGCAAGAAGCCAAGAAAAGGATTGCTACCTTTTAGACATGGTGTTCCTCTATTTAAGGATCAGTGTCCTAAGAAGCCAAAAAAGATAGTACCTTATGTTTCCGTTGTCAGAAGGCTCATGTATTTTATGCTATGCACGAGGCAAGATATATATTATGTTGTAGGCATGGTCTCGAGATATCAGTCTAATCCTGGATACACTCACTGGATTGTGGTTAAGTATATACTCAAGTACCTTAAACGGACTCAAGATTATAGGCTTATTTACTGGTCTGATAATCTAGTGCATGTGGATTATACGAATTCGTATTTCAAATCATATAGAGATGAAAAGAAGTCTACATCAGCCTATGTGTTTACCTTAGGAGGTGAAGCCATCTCATGGAGGAGTGTAAAGCAGAAATGTATTGTTGACTGCACCATGGAAGCAACTATGTTGCTACTTCAGAAGCTGCTAAAGAGGCAGTTTGGCTTTAGAACTTCCTTCTTAATCTCTACATTGTTCCTAGTTTGTTAAAGAGTATCACGGTCTATTGTGATAACTCTAGTGCAGTTGCAAACTTTAAGGACTTGAGATCTCACAAGGTGACTAAACTCATAGAGTGTAAGTGCCACATCGTATAAGACTTCATACGCCGATGGGATGTACTGATACAGAAGATAGGAACGATGGAGAATCTAGTTGACCCATTCACAAAGAGTCTACCACAAACGATCTACGAGAATCATGTTCGTAGCCTAGGATTGCGTCGGATGCCCCCACATCGAAATCTTAGTATGAATTGGAGAAGTTGTGATAGCTAGTAACTTTGAGATACATTGTATACAATAGAATTGCTTTAAGTATAAGTAGGAGACTTGTTGGGTTTGTATACGGTAAACATTTATGTTTTGCTTGTATACAATATTTCCTGTTTACCACTATTGTTATTCTCCTATCTAATTATTATAATTGCATTTTATAGTCCATTATCTCATAAGAGTTAGAGCATGCAGTGTATAATAGATCACAAAAGACTGTAGTGATTAACTGAACTATTGAGATGCAAACAATTATCACAACTGAGGCAACTTTAGGACAAGTTATGGTCTAACCTGCAACCTAGATAGTTGTGTCCAAAAAAATCAAAATTGACGGTCCAGTTTTGATTCAGTACGTAGTTAACGGTTTTTTAAACCATGGTCAACGGTTCCAAACTAGGACCGTGACCCGCGTTTTGCCGGGCCGGTTTCGGTAAAACCCACCGGTTAAGAATCGGCGGTTCGCCTTTTTATATTTTTTTCAATTAATTGAAAATAAAAAATATAAAAAAATAAAAATAATAAAAGTGTTGAACTGACAGTTCAACGGTTCAAAAAGTTACTCTTGCAAATTTGGATTTATAGTCGATGGAAATCAACGGCCCAGATCTATTGACAGTTGAGATCCGACGGCTAAGATAGTCCTGAACCGCCCTTGTGCCGTGGAACCGGCAGTTCCAATGGCTATATTTTACTCCCTCCATCCCATCCAACTTGTCTTGCTTTCCTTTTTGAGTTGTCCCGCTTTACTTCTCTTGTTTCCTAAAATAAAAAATAATTACTACATACACTCCCACTTTTTCTTTGTGGGAACTACCTTTCTACACACAATCACCTACTCATCTACATACAACCACTCACTCGTCTTATTCTTAGTGCGGAATGAAATAAGACAGGTCGGGCGGGACGGAGGGAGTATCTTATTTTTAATTTTATTTTTTAAATTTTTTTTCCCTTTCTTCTCAATGAATAACGTATTTTCATCTCCATTTCAATACCTACAATTTCTACTCTCTCTCTCTCTCCAGTGATGATCATATGGGAAAGGTTAAGGTCCCCAATTTTAGTTAGACCCCACCACTTCGAAGAAGCCGAACTGACTCCATTGACGATAAAGATTATGTCATCCGAAGGATTAACTTCTCCGGTAGTCAATATTATTCTCCCTACAACGACTTCACACATACTCCTTACCAGCCCTCTGAAGTCAATAGAGCCAATCAACACATTGACAAGATGGAAGATGAGTGGGAACCTCACAAACCCATCTTTAAGCCTCGTCACAAGCCTGAGGACGTTCATCTTCGCATCACACATCTTTCCAAAGCCGTCAAAGAGCTCCGACAAGCTAAACCCCCACCCGAAGTCAAGGTGAACTATGCTTAGGAATTTAGATACTAGACTAGTATTTGTTCTAACATTTGGACTAATAAATACAAAACAAATAGTTACATGGGTGTTATTGTA
This sequence comes from Lavandula angustifolia, assembly GCA_028984105.1. Lineage (NCBI taxonomy): Eukaryota > Viridiplantae > Streptophyta > Magnoliopsida > Lamiales > Lamiaceae > Lavandula > Lavandula angustifolia. The sequence goes on along the minus strand of CM054814.1, from coordinate 23,920,493 downwards.
CTTTGGGGAGATGCAACTTGAACTTTAAATAAACGTTTATTAGATTTTAAGCCCATGGATGAGTCGCATACTGCCGTTAACATCGCTAGATTATTAATCTCAACTTTTCTATGGTTTAAACAAACAAATAGAGTATTTACTATTGGTTTTGATAATGCTAGTGGCAATAGCACTTTCGTTCCATCTCTAAATCAAGTATGTAAATAATATCACTTTCGTCTAGTAGCGGTTCCCGCCCTCCTAACTCCAAGGAAGGATGTCACATGGCGTGTTGGTCCCGAGTCAAACATTCAGGTGTAGAGGGGAGAGAGGTGAATACACTTGAAAACCTTTTTCTCAAACTTGAACGTGAACAATCCGATTACGGAGATTGTCTACTGAATGAATTCAGTAGACCAAACAAGCAATTCTAGATCGCGTCGACAAACTGACTGACTATACTAAGGTCTGCTAGCTGACTAATGTCAGAATTCAGTACCGTTCAGTTGGAGTTCATTAGCGTGCGGAAATGTGTAGGCCCGATTTAGTTTGGTTTGAAAACGTTATTAATTAAAACTGTTTCAGTAGATTAGTGCACTCAGCTAAGCTTTTGCGGAAACTCTGTTAAATGATCTTGTAAACGGTTTTCAGAATGAACAGTAAATCAATTCAACAGTAAAAGACACAACGATTTTTTAAAGTGGTTCGGATATCCAAAATCCTACGTCTACTGTCCTGAACAAGGCAGGAGGCTATTTTATGATACTGAGTTAGTCTCAGTCGGTTTGTACCCAAGACAAACACAACCTTGTGATTATATTGAGCAAGTCTCAGTTTACAAAGCCAAACAAAATAAGTTTGAACAATTTCGCCAACGATGAAGGAGTTCTTAACAATAAGAACAGTTCAAGAGATGAAATCCTTCGGTTCTAAGCTATAGATAAATTCAGTTGAGCTTAGCTTAGAGGGAAAAGGAACAAGAAAGGGCTTCTAGAGTGAAGAAGAGTGAGGAATAATCTCTGTGGGTGCGCGTTCTTTCACTTGGATGCTAGAGGCTTTGATTCTATAAAGCTTGGTTCCCTAGAGCAGTATGAGTACTTTTTGCGGTTGATTGTTTTCCCTACAGTTCTTCGCGGAAAGCTTGTGTTCTTGTTTGTTCAATGCTCGTATGTTCTCATTTTTCTTGATCTCTTCAACGATTTGATTTTCCCTCTATTTATAGAGGTGAGCTATGGATAGATATGTTGGAGACAAACTGTCCACGTGTCACTCTATTTGGGTCGCTAACGGCTCTTTTGAAATTGTGCAGAGTCTATTATCTTTTTTAGAAAAGTGGTTGACTTTCATCTTTTACCAGTTACTTTGACAGTTGGCTGCTTGTCATTGGTCGAGGTGTAGAAAGTTGTTTAGACATTCAAACTTCAAGGCAGATACTGAAGCTGACTTCTCTGATGTGTACGGCCTCAGACAACTCTACTGATTTATACTTTGAAGACCACTAACAGTTAACGAAACTGTCAGGCTGGTGCTGAGTCTGACCAGGGGTTCAGTAGTATACTCCTGCTGAGTTCAACTCTACTGAAGGTCAACTCTGTTCAGTAAACTACTCCTGCTGAGTCCAATTCTACTGACTCCTGAATACCTTTCAGTATGCTGCTCCTGCTGAGTCCAGCACTACTGAATCTTCACTCCATGGTACTGAGGTGGGTAGTCTACTGAGGTTCAGCAGCCTGAGTTTCTGAGTCTGGGACCATGCTGAAAGCAAGTCTACTGAGTCTGAAACTCTAAGAGACCAAGGCGTTACAAATACAAAGGAATGGTTCACCAATCAAATTAGGGTTTTGGGATTAGCCAAATCTTCTAAACATTCTACTGTTGAATCATCTCCCAACAATTTTCCCCTATTTGATTATGCCAAAACCTATCACTATCAGCTAACACTATAAACTATCAGGTACAAACTCCTTACAAATGTTACAAGAAGAATCAGTGGAGTTGCACTGTCTAGTTTCTAATCTACTGAGGAGCATTGGGAGTTTACAAAATTATCTCATTAAGAAAATTCTCCCAACACAAATTCCTCCTAGACAACAATCAAACCTAGAAAAACAGACAAACACATATAATTAATGAGTGTGTGAGTCAGTAATCACTTCGGTGATTCTGAGTGTTAAAATAAAACAAAGTAGGCCATGGAGACAATAAGAGATTGTCAGGCCAAGCAACAATTGATGTATATATATATGTGAAATATTCAGTATAGATACATCACTTGCTACACTAAACAAAACAAGACATACACCTATCAAGACTATCTGCGCTGAATCCTTGCCTTAAAGTCTTTCGATTTGCCTTCGGGCAGAGGGAGTCCATATAGCTTGAAAGTGTCTCTTCGCAGCTTTTGAATCTTCAGAACGTCTTTAGGATCATTAGAATCAAGCTCAAGAACTATGGCTGCATTCCTTACTTCGCCTTCAATTACTCCAGTGTATAAAGATCCGTGTAGCTTCTGAGGTGGGGGTACTGTCCTGAAAGCCGGAGTCTGAACTTTGACATTATCTTTAATGGCTTTCTTGACTCTTTGATAGATTTCTAAATCAAACTTGTAGAGCCAATCAACAAAGGCGTCGTTCTTAGAAAAGTTAGGCCAAAATTGCCAGACGTAGAAACGTTTGATGAATTCAGCTTTGAGGTTCTCCCACTGCTGAGTCTTCTACCAGGGCATCCATTTATCAAATTGAGGCCACCTATGCATCTTCTGATCATTGGGTATGCGGCCTCTTCTGAACTTAGAAGAAGATGGAATGTCCCTGTCCTTCGGAGGAGGAGGTCTAGGTTTTAGCCTTTAAGCTTCTCTGGCTTCTTCAGCAACTTTCTCTTTCGCTAGAGCTTCTTGCAGTATGTATTATTCAAGCTGATAATATTCAGCTCTTTTGTCCAAGGCAATTATACTGAAGTTGATCATTTTATCTATTGTCGGCTCAGCTCTCTTTTTCTGTCCTTGCTGCTGTGATTCAGTAGCTTTCTTTTTCTCAGCTTCCTTCTCTTTCTCTTTCTCTTTATCAGCTTCAACGCTGAGGATAAGCTTTCTGACAGTAGGCCTCTTGGTTGGTTTCCTAGCAGGAACCTTAGTTCTGGCCTTTGTGGGAGCCTTCTTAGGCTTATTTGTTGCCTCAGCCTCAGCCAGCTCTCTTGCTAACTTCTCGTCAGCTTCAATCTGAGCTTGTTCAGCTGGGCTGATGTATCTTTTCAGGGATTTGTGAGGTCTAGGAACCTTTATAATCTTCTTTCCCTTTCTAGATGCTGGTGGAGGCAGAGGAGGCTCTTCTTCATCTTTTGAGTCTTTTGGGAGATGATTCAGAAGTAGATTGTTTATAAGATTTGGCTAATCTCAAACCCTAATTTGATCGGTGAAACATTCCTTTGTATTTTGTAACGCCTTGGTCACTGAGAGTTTCAGACTCAATAGACTAGCCATCATCGTGGTCCAAGCTCAGAAGTTCTGTTTACTGAACCTCAGTAGACTATCCGCCTCAGTACCATGAAGTGAAGACTCAGTAGTGTTGGACTCAGTAGGAGCGGCATTCTGAGAGGTGTTCAGATTCAGTAGTGCTGGACTCAGCATGAGCAGCATACTAAAAAAGTCAGTAGAACTGTACTCAGAAGAAGCATTTCACTGAACTCAGAGTCGACCTTCAGCAAAGTTGGACTCAGCAGGAGTATACTACTGAACCCTTGGTCAGACTCAGCAAAGTCTGATAGTCTCCTTGATTGTCAGAAGTTTTCAAGTTAAATCAGTAGAGTTGTCCGCGGTTGTACGCATCAGAGAAGTCATCTTCAGTATCTACCTTGAAGTTAGAATGTCTCAACAACTTTCTACACCTCGACCAATGACAAGCAGCCAGCTGTCAAAGTTCTAGTAAGAAGCTGCAACTACTTTCCTGAAAAAGAGGGTAGACTCTGCACGATTACAAAAGAACCGTTGGCTACCCAAAGAGAGTGACACGTGTAAAATTCGTCTCCAAATGATCTATCCATAGCTCACCTCTATAAATAGAGGGAAAATCAAATCGAAGAAGACACGGAATCAATAAGAGCATTGAACGAACAAGACACAAGCTTTCCACAAGAAATTCAGAGAAATACTCAACGCGAGAGGCAATTACACTGCTCTAGGGAACCAAGCTTTATAGAATCAAAGCCTCTAGCATCCAAGTGATAGAACACGAACCCAGAGAGATTATTCCTCATTGTTTTTCACTCTAGAAGCCTCTTCTTGTTCCCTTTCCTTCTAACCTAAGCTCCAATGAAATATCCATAGCTTAGAACCGAAGGAGTTCATATCTTGAACTGTTCTGACTGTAAAGAACTCCTTCATCGTTGGAGAATTTGTCAAACATTCTTGTTTGAACCTTGTAAACTGGGACTTGCTCAATATAATCTTCAAGACAGTGTTTGTCCATGGTACAAACCGACTGAGACTAAATTAGTATAATAAAATAGCCTCCTGATCTTTTCCGGACAGTGGACGTAGGATTGTTGATATCCGAAGCACTTTAAATCGTTATGTTCATTTACTGTTGCATTGATTTACTATTCATACTGAAAACCCGTTTACAAAATCATGCAACAGAGTTTCAGTAAAAAGCTTAACTGAGTGCACTAATCTACTAAAAGAGTTTTCATTAAAAACGTTTTTAACTGAACTGAATTGGGCCTACACTATTCCGCACCTACTGAACTCTTACTGAACGGTACTGAATTCTGATAGTAGTCAGCTAGTAGGCCTCAGTATAGTCATTCACTCTGTCCACGCGATCCAGAACAGCTTGCCTGGTCTACTAAATTTATTCAGCAGACAATCTTCGAAATCAGACTGTTCGTGTTCTAAGTTGAGAAAAAGTTTTCAGGTGTATTCACCCCCCTCCCCCCTCCCTCCTCTACACCTGAACGTTTGCCGACAAACAAATGGTATCAGAGCAGGAGATCTTTATGACTCTTGTTATCTGAAACTGGTCTACTTGAACAGATCCTGAAAATGTTTTCACTGCATATCATTCTTCATCTATATTATTACCTAACATGTCTGATATGTTAGGAATCAGGATGGTACCCATGTTCTCAGTAGAGAACTATAGGGTATGGCGAGTCAGAATGGAAGCACATCTGACTTCCCTCTACGACAAGCATATGACGAAGGTCCTGGAAGACGGACCTATCGTACCTATGGTCGATAGTGTTGATTTCCAGGAACCAACACAAGGAGGTAGAGCGGTAACCGGGAAAAAGGTGGCCAAAGATAGAAGCCTCTTCATTCCAGAAGAGAAGAAGCTTCACAATCTTGACCGGGTTGCCAGGAACACCAAACTGACCACCTTAAGCGACTCATATCTCGGGAGAGTTCGGGGATCGCAAGTCGGCTAAAGAACTATGGGATGCTCTAGCGCTACTTAGTCGGGGGACTCAGAAGATCAAAGCTAACAAGTTAGCGCTGGAACTTCAGAAGTTGGAGAGACTGTCCCTCATGCCTAGCGATACGATTGAAGATCTTAATGTCAGATTCACGGGTCTGATGAACACAATCAACAGGCTGGGAAAAACGTTCTCCAACCGAGAGATGAATCTCAAGATTTTGAGAGCTCTGCCAGACGGACAATGGACTCCCTTTGCTAGATTGCTTAAACATTCTGATCTTGATATTGTTTCTCCTGATCACATATTTTAAGAATTGAAAGCTGAGGAGTTCGAGTTCGGTCTACCGCAGAGGAAGCAACGAGCTGAAGCTGACACCCAAATGGATCATGCCTTCAAAGCATAAGTCAGCACAGCAGCTCAAACGTCTAGCAAAGCTGAGCCTTCAACAAGTGAATTACAAGAAGGAAGCCTCGCTCAACGACATGCATTGCTTGCAATCAAATATCTGAAGGAAAAGGAGCGGCGCAGAAAACTGTCAAGAGTCGTCAGAGACTCAAAGAGTAAGTCTGATTACTCACCTAAACGCACTCCTGAACCACAAACTTCTGAATGGAGGAAACAGGAGGATTCTGCACAGTCGAAAGACAGTGAGAGTAGAGAAGACAGAGTCACCTCCGGCTACAACTGCAAGATGCAAGGACACTATCAGTACGATTATCCTGAGCTCTGTACAGCTGAAAGAGCTGCAAGAAAAGCTCGAAGGGAGAAGTTCATCACGATGCGACAAGCCTACATTGCTGGTGAACTCTTAGACGACTCAGAAGAAGTCTACTCCTTCATGGATTCATCAGAAGCTACCTTCATGACCCAAGAGCTCTTGGGTCATGAAGCTGCTTTCATGACCAAGAGCTTGAAGAAGATATTAAAAAGTATCTAATGACAGGAGAAGAGGATGAGGTAAACTCTCACGAACCATTTAACTCTTCTTCACACTGCACACAAGACACTATTTCAGGTGCAGATGAGAATCTGGACGTTGCGATCGTCTACGAAGAACTACTCGACGAACAGATTCAGATGAGTCTGCAGCTCAGCAAACTCTTCAAGAGTTGGATGCCCAAAAGTGGAAAATCAAAGACTTTGTCAGGAGAGTCAGGTTGCTACTGAGTCGGAAGGACTTGTTATGAGACTCAGGGAGGAGATTAACTCACTGATGGCCAAGTCTCAGAAACACGAAGATCTGGATCTCGACCGACCAAAGACTTGACTCAGAAAGATACTGAATTGAGTCTACTGAAGCAAAAGTTCTCAGGACTTCAGACCGAGCATAAGACACTGAAAATAAGTGATGATGTCTGGAGAAACCTGATGACAGAGCGTTATATGGGAGCTGAGAAAAAGCTTGAGGCGATGCTAGCCAACAACAAGCCTAAACACTGCAAGAAGAGACTCGGTTTTAGCCATGGAGCCTCCACATATTCCCCCACACGCTCAGAGAATAGGCTAACTGATAGATTTGTTCAAGGGGAGACGATCAATGCAGAAACACTGAACCCCCCAGTTAAGAACAAATAGAAGATGAAAGCATCTCATCCTATCTATTAGAAATCTGACAAGAAGGTTAGCTCAAAATCACCCCAAAGCCTTGCCAAGGGGGGAACCAAGAGAATAAAGTTGGTTGATCGGTATGGACCGCAACTGCTGACACATCCAGCTCAGTATGGGTCATACTACTGTGATCCTATTGTCAAAAGGGGTTTCAAGAGTCAGAAGAAGAAAAAGGTCGTTCAGAAGGCTAAGGTCAGCAGTCCACCAATTCAGAAGATCGGGACTCCTGAACCGACAAAGCCTAAAAAGTTAAATTCACCCAACCCAGCGGTGAAATATGTTGACAAAAGTGGAAAGAAAATGTCTCAGACCACCAGGGTCGTAAGAAAAAAATTATGTTTCCAAAACTAACGCTTAAGGACCTAAAATCAAAATAAAAGGGTACCTAAATATAATTTTGTTTTGCAGGTGCATAGGGACCCATGGTACATGGACAGAGGATGCTCAAGACACATGACGTACCAGAGGAGTCTACTGAAGAATTATATTTTACAGAAGAAGGACCCAGAATTGAGTTTGGGGATAAAGCAAAAGGCTATACCAGAGGATACGGAACACTCGGCATTGGAACCACGACATTTCAAAGAGTATCATATGTTGAAGGACTTCAACATAATCTTCTCTCTATTAGTCAATTTTGTGAACACTCGAATTAAGTGATTTTTTACACTGGTTTCTGTGACATCATTGATAAATCTACAGGGAAAACAGTGTTATCAGGATCGCGCAAAAAGAACATATACATTGCTGACTGGAGTTCATCAGAACCTGAAGCATGCTAGCTGGTGAAGAACGACAACAGAATGGGGTGGCTCTGGCACAGAAGACTCAGTCATCTCAACTTCAAGACACCTAACAATCTTGCTAGAAACACTCTAGTGAGAGGACTACCGAATGAAGTGTTCAGCAAAGACACTCAGTGCGAGGCATGCCTGAAGGGAAAGCAAACAAAGAAAGAAACTCCACCAGTTCCATCACCTTCCACGGGTGGAATACTTCAGCTCCTGCACATGGACTTGTTCGGTCTAGTCTCTCCTGTGACGATCAGAGGCAAGAAGTATGCTTTAGTAGTCATTGATGACTACTCGCGCTACACATGGGTCATATTTATTGCCAACAAGTCTGATGTCAAAACAGAGTTGCTACGCTTCTAAAAAAGCTCAGTGTTGAGAACAACACCGAAATCAAAAAGATTCGTTCAGACAGAGGAACAGAGATCCTCAATTCGATGGTGGAAGAGTTCTACAAAACTAAAAGAATAGAGCATGAGACGTCTGCTGCACACATGCCTCAACAAAATGGGATTGCTGAAAGGAAAAATAGAACACTCAAAGAAGCAGCAAGAACCCTGCTCGCAGACTCAGGACTCCCATCTAAATTCTAGGCAGAAGCTACTGATACTGCATGTTACACTCAGAACAAATCACTACTGACAAAGCAACATTAGAAAACACCATATGAACTGTGGAACGGCAGGAAGCCTCTCTTATCTCATTTCCATATTTTTGGGTGTTCGTGCTTTATCCACAACAACGAAAAAGATCAGTTAAAGACTTCTGATAGCAAGTCAGACCAGGGAGTCTTCTTAGGATACTCCTGGGTCAGCAAAGCCTTCAGAGTTTTTAACTACCGGGCCCTTTACGTGGAGGAAAGTCCTCATGTTGTCTTTAATGAGTTTGCTACTGAGAACAGGACCAGAAACTCAAATTCGGAATCTGAGGACATCAGTAAATAGCTACAGGATCTAAGCTTAAAGGATAATGTTGAAAGATCCAGCTTTGTTGGGATGATGATTCAGAAGAGGATAATGAAGACAAGACTATCGAATCACGAACAAGAAGAACGTAGGCCGAAGCAGATTGATTCTACTGAATAGAATCAATCCCAGGTAACTCAGGTCGATGAAGAAACCCAAGTGGTAACTGAGACCTCTACTGAGAATAATAACTCAGGGGGAACAAATAACATTCCTGAGCTTAATGCCCCTGAACCTGGTGACTCAGTAGACCTAAGTCTTGTCACTGAATTGCTTCAATCTCATAATAGTATAACTGAAATGCCTAACTCACCTACTATCTGTGTTGAACAAATTTCAGATGAAGAGACAAGACATCGTCAATCGTGGTTGGATGCTCACTCTTCAGACCTTATCATTGGAGATCATTCAACAAGTGTTAAGACAAGATCCATATTCTGTCAGGGAGAAAGTGCTTTGTATTCCTGCTTCTTGTCTACTGAAGAACCTCAGTCAATTGAGGACGCGCTTAAAGATGCTGACTGGATCACTGCCATGCAAGAGGAGATGAATCAGTTCACTAAGAATGACGTATGGGAGCTTGTTAACAGACCCCGACATCAACATGTTATCGGAACTAAATGGGTCTTCAAGAACAAGCGAAATTAAAACAACGTTATTATAGTAAGTAACAAAGCTAGACTCATGGAAAAAGGCTACTGTCAAGTCGAAGGAATAGATTTCGGAGAAACGTTCACTCCAGTTACAAGATTAGAGGCAATCAGACTATTCCTTGCCTACGCAACACATCAATGCTTCAGAGTATATCAGATTGATGTAAAGTCAGTGTTCTTGAACGGCGTACTGAAAGAAGAAGTCTATGTAGAACAGCCTCCCGACTTTCAGCAGGGACATCAAGTGTATAGACTCAGAAATGCTTTATACGGGTTAAAACAAGCACCCAGGGCTTGGTATGATACCCTGTCTGAGTTTCTTCTTCAGAAAGGTTTTCAGAAAGGCACAGTTGATCGCATTCTATTCAGCAATCGTCTAGACGACGATATCTTAGTTGTGCAGATCTACGTAGATGACATTATATTTGGTTCGAAGAATATCAATATGTGTCAGCAGTTCGAGAAAATGATGAAGGACAAATTCGAGATGTCGATGATTGGAGAGATGAATTACTTCCTTGGATTTCAAGTCAAACAATTAGAGAAGGGAAAATTCATCAATCAATGCAAATACACTTGAGACCTCATCAAGAAGTTCGGTTGCACATCCGGCAAACCAATCAAGATCCTGATGAACACAAACATGAAAATTGATCTTGACAAAGAGGGAGTATCAGTAGACCATACTGAATTTCGTGCAATTATTGGTTCTCTACAATATCTAACTACTACTAGACCTGACATAACTTATGTTGTAGGTGTCTGCGCTCGATTTCAGGCGAATCTTAAGTAGAGCCATATGGACTCAACAAAGAAGATTCTCTGCTATCTCAGAGGAATACCTGGCATGGGTTTATGGTATGCAACAGATGATAATATTGAACTAACTGGTTATTCTGATGTTGACTATGCAGGTTGCAGGATTGACCGAAAATCAACTTCAGGAACTTGTTAGTTCCTCGGCAGTAAGCTCATCTCATGGTTCTCAAAGAAAAAGCATTCAGTAGCCACATCACCTACTGAAACTGAATACATGGCACCGGAAGTTGCTGCGCCCAAATCCTTTGGCTGAGACAGCAGCTACGCGACTATGACGTAATTCAGAATGAAGTACCGATCTTTTACGACAGTTCCAATGCCATTGCAATCACTCAGAACCCTCTTCTCCATACTAGATGCAAGGACGTGGACATCAGACACAACTTCATTCATGACCATGTCGAAAAGAAGGATATCAGGATGGAAAAGATCCATACTGACCATCAAAGGGCCGACATATTGACCAAGCCTCTAGCTGAAGCCAGATTCAGAGAACTTTGAGTAGAGCTAGGTCTGTTGGACCCTACTGACTCAAGTCAGTAAATGGATTCAGGAGAGAAGCATTCAGCAAGGGGGAATGCCTACTCTCAGTACTGGACTCGTTCAGTACACAGAGATTTAGAAACCGACTACACGAGGTATCAACTGACTACATTGTTCAGCTGACGGGTTTGCGTATCTCTTTCAGTAGTCAACCTAGTAATTAATTTTGTTATGATATTTATTCAGCATCGTATTCAATGCCTTAGAGAATATCATTTATTATAAACGTTTTCATTAAATGCACGACATTCTATGTTATGTTCTTTGAACTCGCTTTGCAATAAGTGCATGTTATATCAACTTACCCCTATAGGCTAAATACAACTGGACTTGACTTAGGCGGCTGGTTTACTCATTGCTTTATATAATAGTAAATCCTGACCGTCCATCCATTAAAGCGGGACTTTAACTGAACTGTTGATCAAAATCGTTCCATCTTCAAATCGTATATATCGACGTATCTATCGCTAAAACCGACATTTTCACTCTGTTAAAACCTTAATTATTCTGAAAAACCCTAGCCTTCTACTTTTTCTTCCACATTTACATACTTTCAGAGATTCAATACGGTAATCTTTACGTTCTTTATTACTCAAGCTGATTTATTCAATTATCTAATACTTACGTAATTTTGCAGATTCAGTAATAGCAAACCGCAATAGTATCAGCGTGATCGTACCTGTCAACATGGTCAAGATCCTCGAGAAGGATCATGTGTGGTGCGAGCCAATCATGGAGTTCGATTCCAGTGGGTTAGATATGATGGACGAAGTCTTTGATGCACTCAGAGCATCAGGACTAGAGAGACTTTTGTCGAGGAAGCCAGCTTACTTTCTCCCGAGGCAGATTTCAGAGTTCTACCTCAATCTGGAGGAGGTAGACGGGGATGTGATTGGAAACTTTACACTTCATCTTATCTCTGATCCTGCACGAGCCGATCCTGAACTTAGATGAATATCTGTAAGGCAAGCGCTTTAGAGAAGCTTCAAGTTACCCGACAGTGGCTTGAGTATAGCCGGGTACAAAGATGATCTACTGGATGAATACCTAGAGATCTTCTGCGGAGAGCCGACGACCTTCAGAGTTGCATTTCCTAAAAACTGCATGCTCCCGTAGTACCGAGCCTTAGCGTACGTTGTTACGCAGATTTTGACGAGCCAAGCAGGCTCTTTCGATCAAGTGTCCAGACCCAAGCTTCAAATGATGATGTCCATCTACGATAGGGCCAAGATCAACTGGACGAAGTTCTTCTTAAAGGAGTTTCAAATGCAGTCCACCAAGTTCGACAAGTCTACTGGACGTCTGAGTGCAGGGCAAACTCCTGTACGGGATGAAGTTATCGATTATAATAGAAGATCTATGCGGAGAAGACAACATAGCATATGTTAATAAATGCTATTTCAACCCGAAGAAGATAAGATTCCATAGTCGTGCTAGCGCGCTTCAGCAGATAGGAGCCGGCGCTGCTGAGGAAGGGAAGGGGAAGAGGAAGGCCCTCACTCCCAGTAAGAAGGGTGCTACCCCTCAGAAGAACCAGAATAAAGCTTCTGAGACGGCCGTGGTAGTATCCCAATTCAGACTGAGGTACGATTCAGACTCCTCTGAGAAGACAGTCTCAGTAGGAAAAGTTGCGTCTGAAGAGAAGGCAGCTTCAGCAGACAAACCGGCCTCAGTAGAAAAAGCCTCTAGCAATACTGGCCAGAAACTCAGATGTGGCCAGTGGCCTCTGGTTGATAAATGGATGCCCTGAGAGAGACTCAAATGTGGGAGACGCTTAAGGTTGAGTTCATCAAGCGATATTATGTCTGGCAATACTGGCTAGAAACTCATAAGGATGAAGCCTTCAATGAATGGCTTTTCAGGTGTGATTCTGAAATTTATAGCTTGGTCGAAAAAGCCTTTGGAGACAAATAAGATGTTCAGACTCTGGCTTTTAGACCACTACCTCCACCTCAAAAGCTCGACGGGTCTCTCTATACCGGCGTGATAGAAGGAGAAGTCAGAGGAGCAATCTTAGCTTTGGATCTTGATCCTAATGATTCTGTAGATAACCAGAGGATCCAGAAGCTCAGGAGAGACACCTTCAAGATGTATGGACTCCCTCTGCCTGAAGAAAAATCGAAAGACTTTAAGGCACAGATTCAGCGCTTCAGGAGATAATCTTGTTAGGTTCTCTGTTTTTTGATAGAATAGCAAGTGATGTATTTGTACTGAACCTCTTTATATATATACATGCATCTTTGCTGTTTGGCCTGACAACATCTCATTGTCTCTATGGCCTATCTGTTTTAATTTAACACTCTGAATCACCTAAGTGATTACTGACTCACACACTCACTACTTATCTGTGTTTGTCTGTTTTTGCTTAGATTAGATAGCTTCTATTTGGGGGAAATTGCTGAGAGTTATTTCAGGAATTCTTTTGTTCCTTAGTAGAATAGAACTTGACGTACAACTTCACCGATTCTACTTGTAATACTTGTGAGGAGTTTGTATTTGATTGTTTGTAGTGTTAGATTTTGGCATCATCAAATAGGGGGAAATTGTTGGGAGATGATTCAGTAGTAGATTGTTTATAAGATTTGGCTGATTCCAAAACCCTAATTTGATCGGTGAACCATTCCTTTATATTTTGTAACGCCTTGGTCTCTGAGAGTTTCACACTTAGTAGACAAGCCTTCAGCGTGGTCCAGGCTCAGAAGTTCTATTTATTGAACCTCAGTAGACTATCTGCCTCAGTACCATGGAGTGAAGACTCAGTAGTGCTGGACTCAGCAGGAGCAAAGATTTCGAGAGGTGTTCGGATTCGGTAGTGCTTTGGACTCGGCAGAAGCAAAGATATCGAAAGAGTCAGTAGAACTGTACTCAGTAGGAGCAGTTCACTGAACTCAGAGTCAACCTTCAGTAGAGTTGGACTCAGCAAGAGTATACTACTGAACCCTTGGTCAGACTCAACAACGGCCTAACAGTCTCCTTGATTGTCAGAAGTTTTCAAGTTAAATTAATAGAGTTGTCCGAGGTTTTACGCATCAGAGAAGTCAGCTTCAGTATCTTCCTTGAAGTTTGAATGTCTCAACAACTTTCTACACCTTGACCAATGACAAGCAGCCAACTGTCAAAGTTCTGGTAAATAGCTGCAACTCAACTACTTTCCTGAAAAAGAGGGTATAGTTTGCACGATTACAAAAGAGCCGTTAGGTACCCAAAGAGAGTGACATGTGGACAGTTCATCTCCAACGGATCTATCCATAGCTCACCTCTATAAATAGAGGGAAAATCAAATCGAAGAAGACACAGAATCAATACGAGCATTGAACGAACAAGACACAACCTTTCCGCAAGAAATTCAGAGAAATGCTCAACGCGAAAGACAATTACACTGCTCTAGGGAACAAGCTTCATAGAATCAAAGCCTCTAGCATGCAAGTGATGGAACACGAACCCATAGAGATTATTCCTCATAGTTCTTCACTCTAGAAGCCTCTTCTTGTTCCCTTTTCCTCTAACCTAAGCTCCACTGAAATATCCATAGCTTAGAACCAAAGGAGTTCATATCTTGAACTAAAGGAGTTCATATCTCCACTAAAGTCTAGCCTTGTATGTCCCAAGAGTCTCGACTTCAGTGCCCGTCTCCATCTCATCTACCTCGATGGGAGACTCTGGCTTCTCAGCAGAGGGAAGATTGGTAACAGGGGGTACGTCCAGTGCAGACCTGGACGTCGGAGTTGTAATTTCAGGAGCAGTCCCCTATTCTACTGAGTCCTCTTTTTCAGCTGAGGAGGCTGCCTTCTTCTCTAAAGCAGCCTTTTCTGCTGAGACTATCTTCTCAGCAGAATCAGACTCATCCCTCAGTCTGAAAGCGCTCTCGGCTACTACTACTGCGGTCTCAAAAGCCTTCTTCTGCTTCTTCTGAGGGGTAGCACCCTTCTTAATGAGAGTAGGGGCCTTCTTCTTCCCCTTCCCTTCTTCGCCTACACTAGCACCAATCGCTCGAAGCGCACCGGCGCGACCGTGAAATCAAATCTTCTTAGGGTTGAAGTAGGCTTTGTCAAGCATATGTAATATGATCATATCCACATAAATCCTCGATCTTTGCTGAGAACTTCATCCCATATAGAAGCTTTCCCTTGGCACTCAGATGCCAGTAGATCTATCAAATTTGGCGGATTGCGTTTGGAATTCTTTCAGGAAAAATTATGTCCAGTTGATCTTGGCCCTGTCATAGATGCCCATCATCATTTTCAACTTCAGCCTGGACACCTGATCAAACGAACCATCCTGGCTGGTCAGTATCTGCGTAACAACATATGCCAAGGACCTATACTTTGGGAGCATGTTGTTCTTTGGAAATGTTGCTCTGAAGGTGGTCGGCTCTGCAAAAAATATTGTGAGATACTCATCAAGGATATCATCCTTGTATCCAGAGGGATTCATGCCACTGCTGGGCAGTTGAAAACTCCTCTCCAAAGCTTGCCTCACTCACATCTGTCTGACTTCAGGATATGCTTTCGAAGGGTCAGAAACAAGATGCACAGTGAATGATCCGAAAAGATCTCCATCTACCTCCTTCATATTGAGGTAGAATTCAACAATCTGGCGCGGGAGGAAGAAAGATGGCTTCTTCGACAAGAAGCGTTCCAGCTCGGATGCTCTGAGAGCATCAAATACATTGTCCAACATCTCGAGCTCGCTGGAATCAAACTCCATTATGGGCTCACACCAGACTCGATCCTTCTCAAGGATCTCTACCATGTTGACCGGAATGATAACATTGATATTCTCCATGACTTAATCTGCAAAATCAAATATTAGCACTTGAAAATAGAATTAGTTAGTATGAGTGCAATAGAACATAACATTTACCGTAGGAAATCTCTGAAAATATGCAAATAAATAAGAAAGAAGGTTGAAGGCTTAGGGTTTTCAGAGAAATCAAGGTTTATGCAGAGCGAAAATGGCGGTTTTTGGATAGATACGTCGATATATAACTTTTGAAGATGGAACGTTTGAAGATCGATGGTTATGGTTTAATCCCGCTTTTATAAGTGGACAGTCTAGATTTAATAATATAAAAAGTAATGAGTAAACTTGTCGCCTAAGTCAAATCCAGTTGTAAATAGCCTATAGGAGTAGTTTGATATGACATGCATTTAATACAGAGGAGAGTTCAAAATTTGTAGCATAAAATGTCATGTATTTAATGAAACTGTTTGTAATAAATGACATTCTCTAAGGCATTGAATACGATCTTGAGAAAATATCATAACAACATTAATTCTTGGGTTTATTATCGAAAGAGATACGCAAACCCGTTAGCCGAACATTGTAGTCAGCTGATACCACGTGTAGTTGGTTTCTGAATCTCTGTGTACTGAACGAGTTCAGTACTGAGAGTAAACATTCCACCTTGCTAAATGCTCATCTCTCCTGAATCCACTTACTGACTTGAGTTAGTAGGGTACAATAGACCTAGCTCTACTGAAAGTTCTCGGAATCTGGCTTCAGCTAGAGGTTTGGTCAGTATATTGGCCCTTTGACGATCAGTATGGATCTTTTCCATTCTGATATCATTCTTTTCGACATGGTCACGAATGAAGTGGTGTCTGATGTACACGTGCTTGCATCTAGTACGGAGAACATGGTTCTGAGTGATTGCAATGGTACTGGAGCTGTCGCAAAAGATCGGCACTTCATTCTGAATGATATCATAGTCTCGTAGTTGTTGTCTCAGCCAAAGGTTTTGGGCGCATCAACATTCGGCAGCCATGTGTTCATCTTCAGTAGTTGTCGTCGCTATTGAATGTTTTTTCTTGGAGAACTATGAAATGTGCTTATTGCCGAGGAACTGACAAGTTCCTAAAGTTGATTTTCGGTCAATCCTGCAACCTGCGTAGTCAGCATCAGAATAACCAGTTAGTTCAATATTATCATCTGTTGGATACCATAAACCCATGTCAGGTGTTCCTCTGAGATAGCGGAGAATCTTCTTTGCTGAGTCCATGTGGCTCTACGTAGGATTCGCCTTAAATCGAAGATAATATCATCTATTTAGATCTGCACAAGTAAGATTTCATCGCCTTGACGAATGCTGAATAGAGTGCGATCCACGGTGCCCTTCTGAAAACTTTTATGAAGAAGAAACTCAGACTGGGTATCGTACCAAGCCTTAGGTGCTTGTTTTAACCCGTACAGAGCCTTTCTGAGTCTATACACCTAATGTCCCCGCTGAAAGCCGGGAGGCTGTTCCACATAGACTTCTTCTTTTAGAACGTCGTTCTGGAATGCTGACTTCACATCCATTTGATATACTCTAAAGCGTTGATCTGTTGTGTAGGCAAGGAATAGTCTGATTGCCTCCAATCTTGCAACTGGAGCAAATGTTTCGTCGAAATCTATTCATTTGGCTTGACAGTAGCCTTTTGCCACGAGTCTAGCTTTGTTCCTTACTATAATTTTGTTTTCATCACGCTTGTTCTTGAAGACCCATTTGGTTCTGATCACGTGTTGATGTCGCGGTCTGTCAACAAGCTCCCGGGACGTCGTTTCGAGTGAACCGATTCAGCTCCTCTTGCATAGCAGTGATCCAATCGGCGTCATTCGGCGCATCCTCAATTGATTGAGGTTCTTCGAAGAGACAAGAAGCTGGACTATAAGGCGCTTTCTTCCTGACAAATCTGGATCTTGTCTTGACAGTTGCTGACAGATCTCCAATAATAAGATCTGAAGAGTGAGCATCCAGCCACGATCGACGATGTCTTGTCTCTTCATCTGAAATTTCTTCAACACAGATAGTAGGAGAGTTAGGCATTTCAGTTGAACTATTCTGAGATTGAAGCAATTCATTGGCAAGATTTGGGTCTACTGAGTCACCAGGTTCAGGGGCATTTAGCTCAGGAACATTATTAGTTCCCCCTGAGTTGTTATTCTTAATAGAGGTCTTAGTTACCATATTGGTTTCTTCATCGACCTGAGTTACCCGGGATTAATTCTGTTCAGAAGAATCAATCGGTTCAGCTACCCAACAAAGTTGGATCTTTTCAACATTATCTTTTAGGCTTAGATCCTGTAGTTGTTTACTGATGTCCTCCGATTCTGAATTTGAGTTTCTGCTCCTGTCTTCAGTAGCAAACTTATTAAAAAAAACATTAGGGCCTTCCTCCACGCAAAGGATCCAGTAGTTAAAAACTCTGTAGGCTTTGCTGACCTGGGAGTATCCTAAGAAGACTCCCTGGTCTGACTTGCTATCAAAAGTCTTTAACTTGTCCTTTCCATTATTGTAGATAAAGCACGAGCACCCAAAATATGGAAATGAGATAAGAGAGGCTTCTTGCCGTTCCATAGTTCATAGAGTGTCTTCTGATGTTGCTTTGTTAGTAGAGATCTGTTCTTAGTATAACATGCAGTATCAGTAGCTTCTTCCCATAATTTTGATGGGAGTCCTGAATCTGCAAGCAGGGTTCTTGCTGCTTCTTTTAGTGTTCTGTTTTTCCTCTCAACAATCGCATTTTATCAAGGCATGCGTGCAGCAAACGTCTCATGCTTTATTCCTTCAGTTTCGCAGAACTCTTTGACCATCGCATTCAGGAACCCAGTTCCTCTGTCTGAACGAATCTTTCTGATCTAGGTGTTCTTCTCGACACTGAGCTTTTTCAGAAGCGTAGGTAACTCTGTTTTGACGTCAGACTTGTTGGCAATAAATATAACCCATGTGTAGCGCGAGTAGTCATCAATGACCACTAATGCATACTTTTTGCCTCTGATCATCACAGGAGAGACTGGTCCGAACAAGTCCATGTGGAGGAGCTGAAGGATTCCATCAGTGGAAGGTGATGGAACTGTTGGATTTTGTTTCTTTGTGTGCTTTCCCTTCAGACATGCCTCACACTGAGTGTCTTTGTTGAACATTTCATTCAACAATCCTCTCACTATAGCGTTTCTGACAAGCTTGTTTAGCATCTTGAAGTTGAGATGTTAGCATCTTGAAGTTGAGATGGCTGAGTCTTCTGTTCTAGAGCCACCCCGTTCTGTTGTCATTCTTCGCTAGCAAACATGCTTCGAGTTCTACTCGAATTCCGATCAAGCAATGTATATATTGTTCTTGGCGAACCCGATAACATTGTTTTCCATGTAGATTTATCAATAACATCACGTAAAACCAATGTCAAAAAGTCACTCTATTCGAGTTATCACAAAATTGACTAACGAGAGAGAAGATTATGTTGAAGTCCTTCAACATATGATACTCTGAATCGTGGTGGTTCCAATGCTAAGAGTTCCATAGCCTCTGATATAGCATTTTGCATTGTCTCCAAACTCGATTCGGGGTCCTTCTTCTATGATATAATCCTTCAGTAGACTCCTCTGGTATGTCATGTGTCTTGAGCATCCGCTGTCCATGTACCATGGGTCCCTGTGTACATGTAAAATAGAATTATGTTCAGGTACCCTTTATTTTTGATTTTGGGTCCTTAAGCATTAGTTTTGGAAACCAAAATCTGTTTAAAGACCCTGGTGGTCTCAGACAATTTCTTTCCACTTTTGTCAACGTATTTCACCACTGGGCTAGGTGAAGTTGACTTCTGAGGCTTTATCGGTTCAGGAGTCCTGATCTTCTGAGTTGGTGGACTACTGACTTTAGCCTTCTATCGGCCTTTTTCTTCTTCTGACCTTTGGGGCCCCTTCTGACAATAGGATCATAGTAATATGACCCATACTGAACTGGATGTGTCAGTTGTGGCGGTCCATACTGATCAACCCACTTTACTCTACTGATTCCCTCTTGCTTGAGGTGCGGTGATTTTGAGCTGAACTTTTGGTCGACTTCGATAGATAGGATGAGGTTCTTTCATCTTTTGCTTGTTCTTTGCTTGAGGGGTTCAGTGGTTCAAGCATTGATCGTCTCCCCCTTGAACAAACCTATTAGTTAGCCGATGTGGAGGCTTCACGGCTGAACCCGAGTCCTTCCTTGCGGTGCTTAGGCTTGTTGTTGGCTAGCGTTGCCCCAAGCTTATTCTCAACTCCCATGTACCGCTCTATCATCGGGTTTCTCCAAACATCATCACTATTTTTCGTAGTTTCGTGCTCGGCCCGAAGTTTTGAGAACTTCGCTTCAACGAGACTTAATTCCATATCTTTCTCGAGTTAAGTCTTTGGTCAAGATCTTGAAATCAAACCTTCTTGCTATCGAGACTTGATCATCGGAGAGTCTTTGGTCTCATAACAAATCCTTCCGACTCGCAGAGCAACCCGACTCTCTTGAAAAAGTCTCCGATTTTCCACTTTCAGGGGCATCCAACTCCCGAAGAGTCTTGCTCGAGCGTGCACTCATCCGAATCCGCTAGTCTAGTTATTCTTCATAGGGGATCGCGATGTCCGGATTCTCGTCTCGCACTCCGAAATAGTGTCTTGTGTGCAGTGTGAAGAAGAGTTAAATGGTTCTGGAGAGTTTACCTCATCCTCTTCTCCTGCCATCAGACACTTTTCAGTATCTTCTTCAAGCTCAATAGCCATGAAGGCGGCTTCATCATCAGATGAATCCATGAAGGTGTCGACTTCTTCTGAGTCGTCCGAGAGTTCACCGGCAATATGGGCTTGTCGCTTCTTGATGAACTTCTCCCTTCGAGCTTTTCTTGCTGCTCTTTCAGCTGTACTAAGCCTAGGACAATCGTACTGATAGTGTCATGGCTTCTTGCAGTTGTAGCAGGAGGTGACTCTGCTTTCTCTATTATCACGGTCTTTCGACTGTGCAGAATCCTCATGTTTCCTGCATTCAGAAGTTTGGGAGTCAGGAGTGCATTTCTGTGAGAAGTCAGACTGACTCTTTGAGTCTCTGACGACCCAAGATAGTTTTCTGCGCCGCTCCTTCTCCTTCTGGTACTTGATCGCAAGCAATCCGTATCGTTTAGCTAGGCTCCCTTCTTGTAATTCACTTGATGAAGGTTCATCTTTACTAGACGTTAGAGCCATTGTGCTAACTGATGCTTTAAAGGCATGGTCTATTAGAGTGTCAGCTTCAGCTCTCTGCTTCCTCTGCGGCAGACCAAACTCGAACTCTTCAGCTTGTAATTTTGAAAATATATGATCAGGAGAAATAATATCAAGATCAGAATGTCTAAGTAATGTAGCGAATGGAGTCCATGGTCCGTGTGGCAGTGCTCTCAATATTTTGAGATTCATCTCTCGATTGGAAAACGTCTTTCCCAGCCCATTGATTGTGTTCATCAGATCCGTAAATCTGACATTGAGATCTTCAATCGTGTCGCCGGGCATGAGTGACAATCTCTCCAGCTTCTGGAGTTCCAGCGCCAGCTTGTTGGCTTTGATCTTCTGAGTCCCCCCACTCAGTAACACTAGAGCATCCCAGAGTTCTTTCGCTGACTTGCAGTCCTGAACTCTGCCGAGATACGAGTCGCTCAGCGTGGTTAAAATGGCATTTCTGACTACCCGGTCAAGGTTATGAAGCTTCTTCTCTTCTAGAGTGAAGAGGCTTCTGTCTTTTGGCACCTTCTTTCCGATCCGCCGCTCCTTCACTTGGTTCCTGAAAGTCAACACTATCGACCATAGGTACGATAGCTCTGTCTTCCAAGACCTCTATCATGCTATCGTGGAGGGAGGTCAGATGTGCATCCATGCTGACCCTCCATACACCGTACTTCTCTACTGAGAACATGGGTACCATCTGGATTCCTGACATATCAGACATGTTAGATAATGATATGAATGAAGAATGATATGCAGTGAAAATGTTTTCAAGGATCCGTTCGAGTAGACCAGTTTCAAATAACGAAAGTTCTAAAGAACAACCGCTCTGATACCAATTGTTGGTCCCGAGTCAAACGTTCAGGTGTAGAGGGGGAGTGAATACACCTTAAAACCTTTTTCTCAAACTTGAACGCGAACGGTCCGATTACGGAGATTGTCTACTGAATGAATTTAGTAGACCACACAAGATGTTCTAGATTGCGTGGACAAAGTGACTGACTATACTGAGGTCTGCTAGCTAACTGATGTCAGAATACACTACCGTTCAGTAGGAGTTTAGTAGCGTGTGGAAAATGTATAGGCCCGATTCTCGTTTGGTCCGAAAACATTAATAATTAAAATTGTTTCAAGAGATTAGAGCACTCGGTTGAGCTTTTACTAAAACTCTGTTGAATAATTTTGTAAACGGTTTTCGTGAGTGAACAAGTAAATCAATGCAACAAGAAAAGACACAGCCGATTTTTAAAGTGGTTCAAATATTCAAAATCCTACATCTATTGTCCTGAACAAGGCAGGAGGCTATTTTATTATACTGAGTTAGTCTCTGTCGGTTTGTACACAGGACAAACACAACCTTGTGATTATACTGAGCAAGTCTCAGTTTACAAAGTCAAACAAAATATGTTTGAACGATTTCTCCAATGATGAAGGAGTTCTTAACAATAAGAACAGTTCAAGAGATGAACTCCTTCGTTTCTAAGCTATAGATAAATTCAGTTGAGCTAAGGTTAGAGGGAAATGGAAGAAGAAAGGGCTTCTAGAGAGGAGAACAGTGAGGAATAATCTCTCTGGGTTCGCGTTCTTTCACTTGGATGCTAGAGGCTTTGATTCTATGAAGCTTGGTTCCCCAGAGCAGTATGAGTGCTTTTCTCGATTGGTTGTTTTCTCTGCAGTTCTTCGCGGAAAGCTTGTGTTATTGTTTGTTCAATGCTCGTATGTTCTCGTTTTTCTTGATCTCTTCAACGATTTGATTTTCCTTCTATTTATAGAAGTGAGCTATGGATAGATCCGTTGGAGACAAAATGTCCACGTATCACTCTATTTATGTAGCTAACGGCTCTTTCGAAATCGTGCAGAGTCCACTATCTTTTTCATGAAAGTGGTGGACTTGCAGCTTTTACCAGTTACTTTGACAACTGGCTGCTTGTCATTGGTCGAGGTGTAGAAAGTTGATGAGATATTCAAACTTCAAGGCAGATACTGAAGCTGACTTCTCCGATGTGTACGACCTCAGACAACTCTACTTATTTATTCTTTGAAGACCACTAACGATTAAGGAAACTATCGAGGCCGTTCTTCGAGTCGACCGGGGGTTCAATAGCATACTCCTACTAAGTTCAACTCTACCGAAGGTTGACTCTGTTCAGTAAACTACTTCTGCTGAGTCCAGTTCTACTGACTCCTAAACACCTTTCAGTATGTTGCTCCTGTTGAGTCCAGCACTACTGAATCTGAACACCTTTCAGTATGTTGCTCCTGCTGAGTCCAACACTACTGAATCTTCACTCCATGGTACTGAGGCGGATAGTCTATTGAGTTCAGCAGACAAAACTTCTGAGCCCGGGACCATGCTGAAAGCAAGTCTACTGAGTCTGTAACTCTCAGAGACCAAGGCGTTACAAATACAAGGGAATGGTTCACCAATCAAATTAGAGTTTTGGGATTAGCCAAATCTTCTAAACATTCTACTGCTGATTCATCTCCCAACATGGCGTATGTGCGTGGACAGTCGTGTGGTAAATAAAATCATAATTTGGTATAGATCTCCCATACCTCTCTTGGATGACCTTCTTGACCAACTCAGCGGGGTTACGCTTTCTCTCATTCGGGTATTACTAAATCTGAAATCATCTGGGCGATGAGTGGAAGTCGGCATTCAAGACTCGTGAAGGGTGGATGAAGTAACTCACTATTACATGTCTATGAGGTACTCACTGTATTGAGGAGGGAGCAGTTTTACGCAACTCCAAAAAATGTGTTTTCATGGTGCAAGAACTCTTGTTTCTGGGGTATATCATTTCCGACAGTGGCCTTCAAGTGGATGGGGCAAAAGTTGAAGTAATTAAGACGTGGCCCCAACCTAAAACGGTAATAAAGGCTCACGTTTTCACGAGCCGGCATCATCTTATCACAACTTCATCACGTACTTCAGCGGTATCATGGCACCCCTCGTTGATTGTATGAAGAACTCTCATTTTGAATGGACTCCTGAGGCACAATCGACTTTTAAGTTAATCAAAGACAAGCTCACCAGTGCCTCATTTCTAGTGCTACCAAACTTCACACTACCCTTTGAGTTGCATACAGACGCTTCCAAGATTGGTATTAGTGGGGTACTTTTCCAACCAGGTTGTCCCGTTGTATTTTACAATGAGAAAACCACCCGAGCAGACCTTAACTAGAGCACATATGTCCTTGAGTTGTATATCGTGGTGCAAGCTATAAAGCATTAGAGACACTATCTCTTTTACAAGGAGTTCGTTATGCATGCGGACCATGATTCACTCTGGCACCTGCACAAACAAGATAAGGTTTCCTCTCGTCATGCCTAATGGATCTCATTCCTCAAAAGGTTTACTTTTGTTGTACGTCAAAGGTTGGCACTACAAATCGCGTAGCTGACATCCTTAGTCGGCGCTCCAACTTGCTCGTAACAATACATATGGAGGTTCTCGGATTTTACTTGTTTAGGGATCAGTTTGCTTCCAACCCCTATTTCGCGGCAATCCTTGAAGATGTACACCGTGGAAAGCACATTGATTTATTCTCCATAATGGTTTTCTCTTTCGCGGTAACCAATTGTGTGTAACCAAGCATCCGGTTGAAAATTCAAGAATTTTTTATCGAACCCTACAATTCACTCAAGATTCCTATTTTAGACATAATATGCGCAGCGAGATCACTAAGCATATCCAGCGTTGTAGAGTTTGTCAAGTTGCTAAGGGGACATCCACTAACACCCAGTCTTTATGGATTGCATAGTCTATATAGAGTAGAGTACAAGCATGATATCGTTTTGACAAATAGATGGTCAGATTGACCAGAATTGAGGTTGGAAGTAGTCATATTAGTTTTTAAATTCAGATTTAACTCTTACATTGCTTTTGCTTTAGCTTGATTATGAATTATAGTTAAGCATGAGGTTTTCTTGTAGGCCCTATTAAGGAAGCAAGGTAACATTGACCTCAAAGAAAGTTAATTATTTTGAATTGTAACGACTAAAGGTCTAAGGTGGGTTTTACTTTCCCAAACTATTTTGAGTTATTAAGCTCTTACATTTATGCAAATAAAAGTTATGAATGTTCATGAAAATGTTTTACTCTCTATTGGACAAATGCATCTACGTGAATGAAATTGGATTTGCCAATAAGAAATAAAAACAATCGGATCCTGAGCTAGACGTAATCAGGGTTAGTGTACACGAAATGTCACAAAGTTAGTCTTGGGTGAATTTGTTTTCCCAATTGTAATAAAGGATACGAGGTTATTCTTAGGTGAATGTGTTTTCCTAAGTCTAACGAAGAGAAAAAGATATAGAATGCACCAATAGTTGAGAAAGGAAAGAAACATCCAAAGTGAATGTTTTGGTATACATAGAATGCATTTTTGGTTTTAAAACCATTCCATGATATACCAGCTTATACATGAACATTTCATTTTCAAAGATTTTTCAAAGGTTTATTATCAACTGTTTTACCCACTTATTACACTAGTGCTCAACCTAAATGTTTTCAAATGTTTTTAAGGTTGAGAGGCGGGTGGTGACAAGCGGAGATGGGGCGAGGGTTTTGTTGTGTGTACATACTAGTTCTGCTTAAGCTTGACTTTTTCTCCACTATTCTAATAAGTTGATTTTGTCTATAATCGTTGGGCCTTATGATAAACCAGTTTATCTTTTGATATGAATTATTGATTACCAGTTTCATGTCGTGCTTTGTATTAAGTACTTGATAAGTGGAAAAATCAGATGCCTTTTTTTTGATACTCTCCATTTACTAAGGAGGTGCTTTCCTAATTAGTTCTACTCTTATATGATTTATACAAGCACGTCCAGTGTCCCTTTTCTTTTCCTACTTCTTTTCTCCAACCCCTGGTCGCACCTTGGCTTCAATTTCTTCATTCGGGAATCGGTGTGTGACATATTTGTTCTGGGTTGTACTGACTAAAGATCGCTTCTCGGTCGGTGACTACAATAAGCTGGCAGCTCAAAAACTTGGCCTTGTCGAGATTAGTGAAAAGATTAGCCCCAACGCTTACCGCCTTAACCTTTCCAGTCACATACGTACAACCGATGTCTTCAATGTGCAGCACCTAATTCCCTCTCACAAAGATCATTCTGATGAAGCTGAAACGTCTTCGAGTCCAAAGCCTTTTCCCCTGGAGAGAATGATGCAGACTCTATTGAAGAATTAGCCTTGAAGTTCCTTAAGCGACTTAACAAACGTGGCTGAAGAGTTTAAAGTCATTTGTTCATTTACTTATTATTCCTTCATGCTTTAAGACTTATTTTATTTTATGTGTTTCTCCTTTTTACTTATTAGGGTTTCACTTAGCGTGGTATTTAACTCCCACTTTTGTGACTCCATCGTAACTTTTGAATGAGAAAAACCCTTTCACTTCCTCCTCTCTTGTGTTCGACCCTTCCGTTTCGAACCGATTGTGGATGCCTAAATATGGCCATCCATAATGACGGATCATCCATTTTAGAGGAATCTTGATAGGATATTCAGTGAGAATTCATAATCAAATTGAGCTTGCGGTTAGCCCCTACATTAGATTACCACACTAAACTCTACAGGTTGATTAAGCAGTTTGATAAGTCCGAATTTGTATCTTCCTTGTGTATTTAACTTGTGTGTTATTATATGTGGAAATGTAGACTTTTAGCCAAAATTGGAGGAAAGATGATGGAATTTGAAGCAAGGAAGAGAAAGACTCAATCTGGGCTGTAGTGAACATTCTGAGCAAAATTGGACTATAAAGAGACCATCTGGGCCTGAGAAGCCTTGGGAAGGAAATTAAAAAGCCCAAGGTCCATTTGTGGCCCATCTCTTATATTTCTGCAATTTGGAGGGAAAATGAAATGTTTGAAGAGGAGCGAGTACGATACCGCTCGACTTTGTACCCAGCAGTCCATGCATTTATCCAATCAGTAGGTTAGCTACTTTGCAAAGGTCCAATTTCCAAGAGAGGCTGAATGAAAAACGTGTGAAATGAAAAAAAGGCTTATCTTGAAGGAGAATTCACCTACTTCTCATCGTCTTCAACCTTAGTTTAGTTTATTTTTAGTTTTTCTCTCTCTAAAATTTCCTCCATGAACAAGAACTCCATTTTATATGCTGCCTTGTTTAGATCATTTCATTCTCTGCCCAATTTAGTTTGAATCTCTCCTAGAAGGAGAAGAGTTTGTTAATTCCAGAAGTTGGTTAGTAATGTTTGTCATAAATATGTTCTACCTTCTGCCTTTTTATTGCTTGCTTTCAACACGCTGTTATTTTCTACACATGAGTTTCGAATATGTTGTACTTTTATGCTTTTATTCCTTCAAGCTACATGTTTTTAAGTTGTACTTTGTTATTCTTTGTTTTAAAGTAGTTAGTTCATGTTCATTTTATTTCACTTTAGGAAATGTTACTATTTCTGATCTTTACTTCCAGATTTGTATCATATTATCTGTTTATAAGTTTATTTCAATTTCTTTAGTTAATATGAGTAGCTGAGTACGAGATTTGGCTGAGGTAATAAGACACCACTCCTAGAACCCGTAAAATGTGTTAATGTGCTAAAAAATTGGTTAAGCTAGGGTTTTAATCTAACTCCGTGTTGGTAGGTTAGCGAATTGCTTAGGCCTGACCAGTCTGGGTAGGGAGCTGCTTTCTGTGCAGATGTAGATTAACTAAGCTTCTGCTTTGTATGCTCAACATCGGTAGAAGCTCTGTTCCTAGTTTCCTTGTTCTTATTACTCCCAAGTAGTAACTTAGTCATTGCTCAACAAGGTAGGTTGTTGGGATATTGACTGATGCCTAACATCCTCCAGTTGCGCGGTGTTTGGGATAATGGCGATGCCCGATACCCCGTCCCTATATGGCGAGCAACATTTAATCTGTGGTGCTGACTGCTATGTAATGAGGAATTACTTTTAGTGTAGTGGTAAGCATTTGAGGTCCAACATAGAAACATAGGTTAACTTCTTGGATAGATGACTGTTTCTATGCTCCGAAACAGTTGCATAGAAGGATTGGACGCCCTGTGCTCAACACAATGTCCTGCCCAGGTAGCCTTAGCTGAACAATTCATCAAATAATCTAGGATCGGAGAGGAAGTAGTGTGGAATTACCTCAGCTGGATTGCCTTTATTGTTTGTGTTAATCAGATGTTTATTATCGTATGTTATTCTTTTGCAAAGTTTATATATTCTGCCCAGTTTTAGAAACCCAAAATTAATGGTGGTTGCTAGCCAAACCCTAGGTTATTAGTGAATGCTTGTTTATCTCACCCATTCCTTGTGGATCGACCCTGCTTTCGCTCTTACTAATTGTTTAGTTTAGTGCTCTGTGCAGGAGATATTATAAATTTATTTGGCCCGCGATTTTCACGATGGAATTATGTCGCGTTAAATTAATCAATTAATGGATATTCGATATCTTAAAAATAAGGATTAGATAAAGTTTAAAATACAAGATCTGACTCGCTTTGGGATAAAGGGGTATTTTAGCATAGATTCTTTAGAGGAATAAATATGTTTTTTTTTAATAAATTCAACTTGAATCTACTATGTCGCTAAATCTGTCACTATTTGCATGATTTCTTGTTGTGCGATACGTAAGAGAGAACGCGAGAGTGCCGTTTTCATTGTCTTTCAGATTTGGGTCCACCAAGAGAAAAGACAAGGGCAACAAAAACAGACCAGAAGTCCTATTTTGGGGTCAGAAGATCGTATCTAAGTATGATCATGAGGTATATTCTTTCATATAACAATAAATTTTATTGATCATTCAATTTTAGGCTTGCATAAAAGCAGATGAGGTTCTGCTCAGTCATGAGCTGGACTTCTAAAATTAAAGTAATTGTTGTAAGTAATTTTTACTATATATATGATGACCATATGCAAACCTTAGCAACCCATAAGTCCATCTTGCGTTGGCCCAAAATCACATCTTGTACTCTATAAATAGAAGTCTCCACCCCCATAATAATGCACATCTATTTTCTGTCTTCTCTATTATTCTCTCATTCCATATAGTTTATAACACGTTATCGCACGAATGAGCTCTCCAAAAGAAAAGAAAAAATATCATCTGTTGTGGAAGGTATAATTTCTTTCCAACACCCCTTTTAATGTTTCGTTTCATTTCAATTATTATATTATTATTATATAATATTAATAGTTATATTATATAATTATATATTATGATAGTTATATTATAGTGCATGGTTTAGATAAGTAAATAAACTACTTATTTTGAATCATGCACTTCCTTCGAGAAAATCATCATACTTATATATTGTTGCTCCAAAAGTAGCACAATATATTAATATCCTGAAGAATATTATAAGCTCTTGAAGTGCAATTTCAAAATATATTTTCAACTTGATTTCGTGCTCTAGAAGTAGCACAATCAATATTCCTAAAGAATATTACAAGCTCTTGAAGTGCATTTATTCTACGCTTTTATTTATTTATTCGTTTGTTTGATTGTTTGTTTGTTTATTTATTTAATATTAAATCACAATTGTTGCTCCTGAAGTAGCACAATCCATGTTCATGAAGAATATCTTATGCTCTTAAAGAGCAAATCAAACTTATTCATTGAAATGATTTAATTGTTGCTCTAGAAGTAGCACAAATTTAATATTCTTGAATAATATTTCACACTCTTGAAGAGCGTTATTATTTATGTATTTACAAATTTTTTTTCTGCATATTATAATATTTATTTACATATTATATAGACATATAATCTTAAATTATTGCTCCCGAAGTAGCAAATAATAATATTCTTGAAGAATATCAATGCTCATGCAGAACACTTTATGATATATGTGATATATGTTTATCCCTGAAGGAAAAACATAAGTCTTTATAGAAATTAATAAAAATTTATTTTACTTGTGCATAATTGCACGAATGGCAAATATCACCAGACTTGAGTTCGTTGCACTTGACATATCCGGCAAAAATTATATGTCATGGGTTGTTGATGCCGAGATTCATTTGATCTCAAGGGGTCTATGAGAGACTATACAAGAAGGAAACAACGCATCCCCGCGAGGATCGTGCAAATGCATCGATTTTCCTTCGTCACCATCTTCATGGTGATCTAAAAAATGAGTACATCAACGTCAAAGATCCATATGAATTGTGGAACAACCTTAAAGAGATGTTTGATCACCAAAGGACTGTTATCCTTCCTAAAGCTCTATACGATTGGATGCATCTCAAGCTGCAAGACTTCAAATCTGTTAGTACATATAATTCTGAATTGTTCAAAATTAGCTCCACAATGAAACTATGTGGAGAATATATCATCGATGTGGCATGAATGGGCATTGGTCGCGTACCAGTCGTACGACGAAGCACCTTGTGGATCTGTATCAGAGTTCAATCAAGGGAAAAGTAAAGAAGGAGACCAATGTCCTCGACTAATCCAGCAACTCACTTAGATATCTCTGATTTCTTTAATGACCCAAACGGCAACGTCGATGGCTTTGGTGGTGGTGTTATAAAAGACAATTCATGCAGCTTTTGACATATTTAGCTTTTATCGTTAACCTTTGTTATGTAATTCATTTCATTTGCTTACAAAACTCTATCTTAGTATTGTTATTGTTTTTGAAACTTATTGTTTTTCTTCGGACTATTGTCGATTGCTTTTTACTGATTAGAAAATTATTTTCTTGAAAAACAATGTCTCAGAAAATGCAAATGAATCATTGTGATATAAACTCTATCTTAGTATTGTTATTGTTTTTGAAACTTATTGTTTTTCTTCGGACTATTGTCGATTGCTTTTTACTGATTAGAAAATTATTTTCTTGAAAAACAATGTCTCAGAAAATGCAAATGAATCATTGTGATATATGTTTAGCTGATTGTGCCACCACACACACCATTCTCCAAGATTAAAAGCATTTTCAAAATTAACATTAGGTGCAGATAATGTTAATAATATATATGGTGCATCGAACATCATCGAAGGCTCGGGAAGAGCTTGCATCATTCTACCAAATGATACTAAATTAACAATTGAGCATGCCCTATACTCTAGTAAGTCCAGAAGAAACTTAATAAGTTTTAAGGATATTTGCTGCAATGGCTACCATATTAAGACGATGTCAGAAGGTAGTAACAAAAATCTAAGCATAAATTCTTTTGTATCTGGCCAGAAGCAGATCAAAGAAAAGTTATCTACACTACCATCCGGAATGTATTACACATTCATAAAAGCAATTGAGACAAACCATGTCATGAACCCGAAGTGCAATGACTCAAAAAGCTTTTTCTTTGAGGCGTGACGAGTTTAGACATCCGGAAGCAACTATGATGCGCCGCATTGTTTAAAACTCATGTGGACACAATATAAAGAATCAAAAGATTCTAATAACACATGAATTCCCATGTGATGCTTTTGCGCAAGGCAAGTTAGTCATTAGACCATCCTACACGAATGTCAATACAGAATCTTCATATTTCTTGGAAAGAATTCACGGAGATATTTGTGGACCTATACATCCACCATGTGGACCATTTTGGTACTTTATGGTATTGATTAATGCTTCTTCTAGATGGTCCCATATATGTCTGGTTTCTAGTAGAAATGCAGCTTTTGCTGGACTACATGCTCAAATAATAAAATTGAGAGCTCAATTCCCAGTCAATCCAATCAAAAGGTTTCGCCTTGATAATGCTGGTGAGTTTCAGTCTCAAGCATTTAATAGTTATTG
Organism: Lavandula angustifolia; assembly: GCA_028984105.1. Taxonomy (NCBI): domain Eukaryota; kingdom Viridiplantae; phylum Streptophyta; class Magnoliopsida; order Lamiales; family Lamiaceae; genus Lavandula; species Lavandula angustifolia. Next base: position 23,889,014 of record CM054814.1, on the reverse strand, counting down.
TATGCCTATTGGGATTGAGATTGAACATTCAGTTGCTCATATCCATACACAAAATGGTTTAGCAGAAGCATTTATTAAACGTCTTCAACTTATTGCTAGACCATTACTTATGAAATCAAAACTCCCAATTTCGGCTTAGGGTCTTGCCATATTGCTTGCTGCATCATTAGTTCGGATTTGGCCAATAGCCAACCAACAACATTCTCCAATGCAAATTATTTTTTATAGAGAACCTAATGTTTCTCACTTACGAATTTCTGGTTGCGCTGTCCAAGTCTCAATTGCACCCCCACAACGTACGAAAATGGTTCCCTAGCGAAGGCTTGAGATATATGTTGGATTTGATTCGCCCTCGACTATAAGATATCTTGAACCTTTAACGGGCGATTTATTTACTGCACGTTTTGCAGATTGTCATTTTGATGAAATGACATTTCCAACATTAGGTGGAACAAACCTATATCCAGAAAAGCAAAAGGAAATCTCTTGGGATGAAAGAACTTTGTCACATTTTGAGTCAAGAAGTAATCAATGTGAAAAAGAAGTTGAAAAAGTAATTCATTTACAAAAGATTGCAAATCAAATTCCTGATGCTTTCATAGATACAAGAAAAGTGACATTATCTCATATACCAGCTGTCAATACACCTGCTAGAATTAGTATCCCTAAAGGACAAACATCAATGGTAGCAAATGAATCTAACGTCAGTCAAAAACGTGGTCGACTAATTGGTTCCAAAGATTATGTGTGTTGGTCCCGAGATAAACGTTCAGGTGTAGAGGGAGGGCGGGGGGTGAATACACCTGAAAACTTTCTCAACTTAAAATACGAAGAGTCCTATTCAGGAGAGTGCCTTGCTGAACAAGTTCAGTAGACCAAGCAATACGTTACGAATCGCGTGGACGTAGTGGCCCGACTATCCCGAGGGCCCGCTGGGCCGGCGATGTCAGAATTCAGTACCGTTCAGTAAGAGTTCAGTAGAGTGCGGAAATGTGTAGGCCCAATTCAGTTGAGTTTGAAAACGTTTTTATTAAAACAGTTTCAGTAGGTTAGTGCAATCTGTTAAGCTTTGCTGAAACTCAGTTGTATGATTTTGTAAAGCAGTTTACAATATGAACAAGAAATTCAATGCAACAGTAAATAACACAATGATTTTTAAAGTGGTTCGAATATCAAACAATCCTACGTCCACTGTCCCAAAAAGATCAGGAGGCTATTTTATTATACTGAGTTAGTCTCAATCGATTTGTGCACTAGACAAACACTGGCCTTGAGGATTATATTGAGCAAGTCCCAGTTTACAAGAATCAAACTGAAGTGTTTGACAAACTCTCCAACAATGAAGGAGTTCTTTACAATAAGAATAGTTCAGGGATGAACTCCTTCGGTCTAAGCTATGGATATATTTAGTGGAGCTTAGGTTAGAGGGAAGGGAACAAGAAGGTGGCGTCTAGAGTGACGAACAATGAGGGATAACTCTCTGGGTTCGTGTTCGGTCACTTGGATACTAGATGCTATTGAATCTAATTCAGCTTGGTTCCCTTGAGCAATGTTGTCGCCTTTCGCTTGAAGTGCTTCTCTGAAGTTCTTGTGGAAAGCTTAAGTTGTGTAAGTTTATGCTCGTAATCCCTCGTTCTTGGTAGTTGTCTGCGATTTGATTTTCCCTCTATTTATAGAAGTGAGCCATGGATAGATCCGTTGGAGATGAACGATCCACGTGTCACTCTCTTTGGGTAGCTAACGCCTCCATTTCTAGAAAGTGGTTGACTTGCAGCTTTTATCAGAACTTTGACAGCTGGCTGCTCGTCATTGGTCGAGGCGTAGAAAGTAGGTGAGACAAACAGACTTCAAGGCAGATACTGAAGCTGACTTCTCTGATAACCTCGGACGACTCTGCGATTTAACATATAAGATCATCGACAATCAAGGAGCTGTCGAGGCCATTCTTTGAAGTCGACACGGGGTTCGGTAGTATACTCTGCTGAGTCCAACTGCGAAGGTCGACTGCGAGTTCGGTGAACTGCTCTGGTGAGTCCAGTTCTGCGACTCCTTTCGATATCTTTGCTCTTCTTCGAGTCGGCACTACTTAGTATTAACACCTCTCAGTATGCTTCTCCTGCTGAGTCCAGTAGTACCGAGTCTTCACTCCATGGTACTAAGGCGGATAGTCTACTGAAGGATCAACAGACAGAACTTGGAGCCTGAACCATGCTGAAGGATAGTCTAATGAATCTGAAACTCTCAGAGACTAAGACATTACTATTACAACTCAATGGTTCACCAATCAAATTAGGGTTTTGGGAACAGCCAAATCTTCTAAGCAACTAATAAGTCTACTGTTGAATCACATCCCAACAATTTCCCCCTATTTGATGATGCCAAAACCTAACACTACAAACTATCAGATACAAACTCCTTACACATATTACAAGTAGAATCATTGGAGTTGCACATCAATTTCTAATCTACTGAGGGAAACAGAAATGAGGTATCAGAGTCTATCACATAGTTCGAAGAACAATTCCCCCAAACAACAATTTCCCCCATACTCAACCAAATAGAGTCTATCATTCTAAGCCCAACACAGACAAACACAGATAAAAGCAGTGAGTGTGTGAGTCTATAATCACTTAGGTGATTCAGAGTGTTATGTTAAATAAAATGAACAGGTCATAGAGACAATAAGGTATTGCCGGGCCAAACAGCAAAGATGTTTTATATATGTAGGAAATTCAGTACAATACATCACTTGCTATCTACAAACAGAAAAGACTAGAAGCTATCTCCTGAACCTCTAGATCCTTGCCTTGAAATATTTTGGCTTGTCTTCTGGCAAAGGGAGTCCATACATATGAAAGGTGTCTTTCCTGAGCTTCTGAATCTTTGGCACATCATCTGGATCATTCTCATCAAGTTCAAGTGCCACAGCAACATTCCTGACCTCTCCTTCGATCACGCCAGTATAGAGTGAGCCATAAAGCTTCTGAGGAGATCGCAGAGGTCTGGGAGCAGGAACCTGAACATCTTCTTTGTCTGCTAGAGCCTTCTGAACCAAGTCATATATGTCAGTATCGTATTTGGAAAGCCAATCTACAAATGCATGGTTCTTGTGGGATTCAGGCCAGTATCTCCATACATAATATCTTTTGATAAATTCGTCCTTCAGTGAGTCCCACTTCTGTGTCTTTTCCCAAGGTATCCATTTATCCACCCTCGGCCATCTATGGATCTTTTGATTGTTGGGTCGCCTGCCTCGCCTATATTTGTATGGAATCTCAGTATCCTTAGGCGGCGGTGGCCTGGGCTTCAGTCTCTCAGCTTCCATGGCTGCCTAAACAGCCTTCTCCTTTGCTAGAGCCTCCAGTCGCCTGTACTCTTCTAAGTGGTAGTATCAAGCTTTCTTGTCCAAGGCGATCATGCTGAAGTTTAGCATTTCTTCGATAGAAGGCCCAACTCTTGGCCTTTCCTGTTTGCTATTCTTCTTCGTTCGACTCTTCTTTGTTGTTCTTTGAGTGTCAGACCCTTACTTTTGAATTTGCCCAGCTTATGTTTCCTTTTCTTTCTCTCTATCGGCCTCATCGCCGATTTTCAGCTTCCTAAGCGGAGGCCTAGTGCCAGGCTTCCTGCATAAGGCTTTTGTCTTAGCCTTAGCCGGAGCTTTCTTTGGTTTGCTCGCGGCTTCAGCTTCAGCTATCTCTCTAGCTAACTTTTCACCAGCATCGATTTGCGCTTGTTCTTCAGGGCTGATGTATCGTTTAGCTCCTTTCTTCAGTGGGGTAGGAAGTTTCAACTTCTTTCCTTTGCCCGCCACTGGAGGAGGCGAAGGAATCTCTTCCTTTTACGAGTCCTACTCAAGGAAATCAACACCTTCTTTTGTGTTCTACGAAGTGCGGGTTGTCGATCCCTTGGTCTCCTTCGGTCTTGAGCCACTTAGGCCAGTCTCAGCACGCACTACATCTCCGGTGCTTGAGACACCCTGGGTCTGACCTTCAGTTCCTGAGGGATCAGTAGGAGCTGATCGGCTTTCAGTTGCTCCTAGTACTGATTTCTTCCCCCTTGCTGTCCTTTCCCCCTTTTTGGCATCATCAGTTGAGCCGAGGGAGTGCAGGCTGGAACCACTTTGCTATTCAATCCAGAGTATGCAGCAGCTAGCCTGTCCAAGGCCTTCTGCATGCTCTCAAACTTCAGATGAAGGTCAGTTCTCTCTATGATCAGATCCTCACTGTACTTTTTGTGAGAGGAATCAACCAACTCCTGGATTGATTTCAACTTGGCATCGATTTTCTCTTCACATGCATTACGGATAGATCGAATGCGGCTCTGCGAGTGGCTAAAGAGTTGGTGAGGATGGCTGTGAAATTAGGAGCAGCTGAATTTTGAATAGAAGTCCTTAGCTCCTTGATTTCCTCACTCTGAGTTGTTGTTTTCTTCCAGCTTCGGTGGGCAGCTTTGGCCAAGAGCCTATTCTAAGCTCCTTGTCCTTTAAGTGCCTTGGCCACTTTCCTGGATCATCGGCCTTTGGAGCTGGGCGCAACCTCAAATGTAGACCCCAGCAACAGCTGTTCTGGGTCCACAGCTCGAGAGGGTTCCAACTGCCGACTGACCTGATGGGAGGGCGCTGATAGGTAAATCAGCAGAGGGTTGAGCACCCTCCTCCAGTTGAGTACCCTCAACAGGCTTCTCAGGGACTGCATCATTGGGTGGGTCCTGATCATCGGGATCAGAACCCTCTGAAGGCGCGGCTGCTGTGGGGATGCGGTCGTCCAGAAGAACCACCATCGTCGCCCTTAAGTCTTCTAGGGAGCAGACATCTGCAAGCTCAGAATAGCCTATCTGCTGGCGGATCTCCAGCTCCTTTGAGTTCAGCCGTTCGCGGGATTGGTATTGGATCGGAGCGGTTCAAAGTAATCCCAATCACGGAACCTTATCGGCATTTGAAGCTCGGCCCTCTGAGCAATGTTCACCAAGTCTGAATGACTTGTGATCTCTGGTATGGCCTCGGAGACTTCTCAGGTGGCTCTATTCTGAAGAGCTTCAGCCTCGTACCCGATAGTCTCAGCTATTGTGTTGGTCTCCATTTCATTGGAGATTTTATCTTCTCAACAGAAGAGATGCTGCTGAGTGGTGGAACATCAAGTGGAGTCTGAGAGATGGGACTAGTCGGCTCAGGATCTGTCCCTTGTTCCACTAAAGCTTGCTTTTCAGCTGAGATTGTTTTCTCTGCAGAGACAGCCTTCTCCGCAGAGACTGTTTTCTCAGACGAATCTGAGTTGTCTCTCAGTCTGAAAGGAGGAATAATGACAACCTGTTCAGAAGACTTCTTCTGTTTCTTTTGGGGAGTCTTCTGAGGGGTTTTCTGAAGAGGAGACCTCTTCTTGGTGGGAGTGGAAGTCTTCTTCTTCCCTTTCCCAACTTCAGCATGCCCTGCTCCATCTGGCTGGAGGGTCATTTGCCCTTCTTTGTGGAAGCGTATCTTCTTGGGATTAAAATACGCCTTGTCCGCATAAGTTATATGGTCAGAGCCGCAGAAATCTTCGATCATAATAGTCAGCTTCATCCCATATAACAGTTTTCCCTTGACACTTAGGTTGTATCTAGACTTATCAAACTTCGCAGCCTGTGTTTGGAATTCTCTGAGAAAGAATTCCGTCCAGTTCACCTTTGCTCTGACATAAATTGCCATCATCATCTGGAGCTTGGGCCTAGACACCTGATCAAATGAGCCAGCTTGGCTTATCAGGATTTGGGTCACGATGTATGCTAAGGCATGATACTGAGGCAGCATCGAATTCTTGGGGAATGCCCCTCTGTAGGTGGTTGGCTACCCACAGAATATCTCCAGGTATTCATCTATCAGATCGTCCTTATACCCTGCTACACTGATCCCACTGTCAGGTAGCTTGAAGCTTCTCTGAAGAGATTGTTTGATGGACATCTGCCTAATCTCTTCATCAGCTTTGGAGGGATCAGCCATGTGATGAATGATGAATCTTCCAAGAATATCTCCATCTACAGCGTCTGAGTTCAGATACAACTCAGAAGGAAGAACGCCGGCTTCCTCGACAAGAACGCCTCAAGGCCCGATGCTCTGAGCGCATCGAAGATCTCAACCATGATATCGAGCTCACAAGTGTCGAACTCCATTATGGGTTCACACGATACTCTGTCCTTCTCTAATATCTCGATCATTTTCTCAGGGGAAGTAACTGAAACATTTGTATGCGCCATATTTGAATCTGCAAAATTCAGTATCAGTATTGAATCATATATATCATGTAATCATAAATACTGAATAAACGTAGAAATCTACCGTAAGAATTTCTTATAGAATGTGAATGCAGTTTGCAAGTGGAAAAATATTAATCTTAGAAACTTTAGGGCAGAGGTGAAAATGGCGGTTTTTAATACTTAAACATTGATATATACGAAAGTGAACTTGAACAATTTTTGATCAACGGTTCAGTTTAAATCCTGCTTTATGAGATGGACGGTCTGGATTCGATTTTATAAATAGGCAATGATCAACTTAGCTGCCTAAGTCAAAATACAGTTGTATATAGCCAAAGAAGTAACTTGATATGACATGCATTTAATGCGCGGCAGAGTTCTGCAATCTTAACATAGAATCTTGTGCATTTAATGAAACCGTTTATAATAAATAATATTCTAAGGAATATAATACGAAGTTGAATCTAAATCATAATAGCATTAAATACTTGGTTGGCTACTGAAAAGAGATACGCAAACCTGTCAGCTGAACATCGTAGTCGGTGATACCTCGTGTAGATGGTTCTTTGAATCTGCGTGTGCTGAGTAAGTCAAGTGCGAGAGTGAACATTCCCCCCTTGCTAAATGCTCATCTCCTAAATCCACTTGCGACTTGAGTCGGTAGGGTCCAGCATACCTAGATCTACTGAAAGTTCTCTGAATCTGGCTTCAGCTAGAGGCTTGGTCAGAATATTGGCCCTTTGATGGTCAGTATGGATCTTCTTCATTCAGATATCCTTCTTTTCGACATGATCACGAATGAAGTGGTGTCTGATGTCCACGTGCTTGCATCTAGTATGAAGAATAAGATTCTGGGTGATTGCAATGGCACTGGAGCTGTAGCAGAAAATCGGCACTTCATTCTGAATGACGTCATAGTCACGTAGCTACTGTCTCAGCCAAAGGATTTGGGCGCAGCAACTTCCTGCAGCCATGTATTCAGCTTCAGTAGTTGACGTCGCTACTAAATGTTGTTTCTTTGAGAACCACGATATTAGCTTACTGCCGAGGAACTGACAAGTTCCCGAAGTTGATTTTCGGTCAATCCTGCAACCTGCATAATCAGCATCAGAATAACCAGTTTTTATCAATATTATCATCTGCTGGATACCATAAACCCATGTCAGGTGTTCCTCTAAGATAGTGGAGAATCTCCTTTGTTGAGTCCATGTGGCTCTGCTTAGGATTTGCCCGAAATCGAGCGCAGACACCTACAACATAACTTATGTCAGGTCTAGTAGTAGTTAGATATAATAAAGAACCAATAATTGCGCGAAATTCAGTATGGTCTACTGATACTCCCTCTTTGTCAAGATCAATTTTCATGTTCGTGTTCATCGGGATCTTGATTGGTTTGCCGGATGTGCAACCGAATTTCTAGATGAAAGTCTCGAGTGTATTTGCCTTGATTGATGAACGTTCCCTTCTCTGATTGTTTGACTTGAAATCCGAGGAAATAATTCATCTCTCCCATCATTGACATCTCGAATTTATTCTTCATCGTCTTCTCAAACTGCTGACACATGATGACATTCTTTTATCCGAATATGATGTCATCTACGCAGATCTGCACAAGTAATATGTCATCGTCTAGACGAATGTTGAATAGTGTGCGGTCTACTGTGCCTTTCTGAAAACCTTTCTGAAGAAGAAACTTAGACAGGGTATCGTACCAAGCCCTGGGTTCTTGTTTTAACCCGTACAAAGCCTTTCTGAGTTTATAAACTTGATGTCCTTGCTGGAAGCCGGGAGGTTGTTCTACATAGACTTATTTCAGCACGCCATTCAGGAATGTAGACTTCACATCCATCTGATAAACTATGAAGCGTTGATGTGTTGCGTAGGTGAGGAATAGTCTGATTGCCTCCAATCTTGCAACTGGAGCGAACGTTTCGTCGAAATCTATCCCCTCGGCTTGACAGTAGCCTTTTGCCATGAGTATAGCTTTGTTCCTTACTATGACATTGTTTTCATCTCGCATGTTCTTGAAGACCCATTTAGTTTCGATCACATGTTGATGTCGGGGTCTGTCAACAAGCTCCCATACGTCGTTCCTTGTGAACTGATTCAAATCCTCTTGCATAGAAACGATCCAGTCAGCATCTTTAAGTGCGTCCTCAACTGACTGAGGTTCTTCAGTAGACAAGAAGCATGAATATAGAGCACTCTCTCCCTGACAGAATCTTGATCTTGTCTTTACACTTGCTGAAGGATCATCAATGATAAGGTCTGAAGAGTGAGCGTCCAGCCACGATCGACGATGTTTTAACTCTTCATCTCAAATTTGTTCAACACAGATAGTAGGTGAGTTAGGCATTTCAGTTTTACTATTCTGAGATTGAAGTAATTCAGTTACTAGAGTCGGGTCTACTGAGTCACCAGGTTCAGGGGCATTCAGCTCAGGAACTTCATTTGTTCCCCCTGAGTTGTTATTCTCAGTAGAGGTCTCAGTTACCACTTGGGTTTCTTCATCGACCTAAGTTACCTGGGATTGATTCTGTTCAGTAGAATCAATCTGTTCAGCTACGTTTGTTGCTGGCTGAGATTCAGTAGTTTTTTCTTCATTTTACTCTTCTGAATCATCATCCCAACACAGCTGAATCTTTTCAACATTATCTTTTAGGCTTAGATCCTGTAGCTGTTTACTGATGTCCTCAAATTCTGAATTTGAGTTTCTGCTCCTGTCTTCAGTAGCAAACTCATTAAAAAAATTAGGGCTTTCCTCCACGCAAAGGGTCCGGTAGTTAAAAACTCTGAAGGCTTTGCTGACCCGGGAGTATCCTAAGAAGACTCCTTGGTCTGACTTGCTATCAAAAGTCTTTAACTGATCCTTTCCATTATTGTGGATAAAGCACGAACACCCAAAAATATGGAAATAAGATAAGAAAGGCTTCCTGCTATTCCATAATTCATATGGTGTCTTCTGATGATGCTTCGTCAGTAGAGATCTATTCTGAGTATAACCTTATTTGTATCGGTTGCTTACGCCCGAGAATTTAGATAGGATACACGAGTGCACGAGCGGGGTTCTTCTTTGCTTCTTTGAGTGTTATGTTCTTTCTCTCAGCAATCCCATATTGTTGAGGCGTGCGTGCTGCAGACGTCTCATGGTCTATGCCTTCAGCTTTGCAGAACTCTTCAACCATTGAATTCAGGAACTCAGTTCCTCTATCTGAACGAATCTTTCTGATTTCGGTGTTCTTCTCGACACTGACCTTTTCAGAAGCGCAGGCAACTCTGTTTTGACGTCAGACTTGTTGGCAATAAATATGACCCATGTATAGCGCGACTAGTCATCAATGACCATTAAAGCATACTTCTTGCCTCTGATCGTCACACGAGAGTAGGGGTGTTTTGGTACAGTATACCGGACCAAATTTGCCATACCTTATACCGTACCGAAAGTAACGGTATGAGATTTTTCATACCGTTACCGTACCGTTGACTTCGGTATACCGAAGATTGGTATACCGAAAGTTCGGTATTAAAGATTTAGCATACTGTTGCCGTGTTGGATTTACGGTATACCGCTAACCTTCACGGTATACCGAAGGTTGACGGTATACCGGAAATTAAAATCATACTAAAAAATAAAATATATGAAATAAGAGTAATATCATATTAATACAAAAACACAATATATAGATATTCTAATTTACAAAAACACAACATTATACATAAGAGTTGATTTATTAATTTACATCATGATAAGAGTTGCTATATTAATTTATGTCATGAATCAAGATAACACAATATATAGATATTACATAAATAGATATTACATAAATATAATATAATGACAGAAAGATAAATAAAGTTAAGAATATTTATTCATATATAATATTTGTCATCGGCAAAATCAAATAAGTGTAGGTACGTACCGTAGGTTCGATATGTGTCGGTATGTGTCGGTATACCTCGATATGAGAAAACTCATACCGTAACCGTACCGAAAATTTACGGTACAGTATGATACTGTGATTTTCGGCACGGTATACCGTTAAATTCGGTTTTCTCGGTATTTTTTCGGTACGATATGCACGGTATACGGTATTTTCGATAAAATTATACACCCCTACCACGAGAGGCGGGTGAACAAATCCATGTGGAGGAGCTGAAGGATTCCATTCGTGGAAGGTGATGGAACTGGTGGATTTTGCTTCTTCGTTTTCTTTCCCTTCAGACATGCCTCGCACTGAGTGTCTTTGTTGAACACTTCATTCGATAGTCCTCTTACTAGAGTGTTTCTAGCTACCTTGTTGAGCGTCTTGAAATTGAGATGGCTGAGTCTTCTGTGCCAGAGCCATCCCGTTCTGTTGTCGTTCTTTGCCAGCAAGCATGCTTCAGGTCTGCTGATTTCCAGTCAGCTATGTATATATTCTTTTTGCGCGAACCTGATAACACTATTTTCCATGTAGATTTGTTAATGACATCACAGAAACCAGCGTAAAAAATCACTCTATTCGAGTTATCACAAAATTGACTAACAGAGAGAAGATTATGTTGAAGTCCTTCAACATATGATACTCGTGGAACTGTGGCGGTTCCAATGCTGAGTGTTCCATAGCCTCTGGTATAGCCATTTGCATTATCTTCAAACTCGATTATGGGTCCTTCTTAGTGATATAATTCTTCAATAGGCTCCTCACGGTACGTCGTATGTCTTGAGCATCCGTCGTCCACGTACCATGGGTCCTTGTGCACTGCAAAAGCAATTATATTTAGGTACCCTTTATTTTTTATTTTGGGTCCTTAGATGTTAGTTTTGGAAACTCAAATCTGTCTCACGACCCTGGTGGTCTCAGACAATTTCTTCCCACTCTTATCAACATACTTAACCACATGACTGGTTGATGCTGACTTCTGAGGCTTTACAGGTTCAGGAGTCCGGATCTTCTAAGGTGGTGGACTGCTGACCTTAGCCTTCTGATCGGCTTCTTCTTCTGACTTTTGGAACATTTTCTGACTATAGGATCATAATAATATGACCCATACTAAGCTGGATGTGTTAGCTGCAGAGGTTCATACTGATCAGCCCATTTGATTTTGCTGGTTCCCCCTTGAACTGGAGTGATCTTGAGCTAATCTTCTTGTCAGATTTCTGATAGTTCAGATGAGGTGCCTTAATCTTCTGCTTGTTCTTTACTAGGGGGTTCAGTACTTCAGCATTGATTGTCTCCCCTTGAACAAACCTATCAGTAAGCCGATTATCTGAGCATGTGGGGGCAGATGTGGAGGCTCCATGGATAAACCCGAGTCCCTCCATGCAATGTTTTGGCTTGTTGTTGGCTAGCATCGCCTCAAACTTTTTCTCAGCTCCCATATACCGCTATGTCATCAGGTACCTCCAGACATCGTCACTCTTCTTCAGAATTTCATGCTCGGTCTGAAGTCCTGAGAACTTCTGCTTCAGTAGACTCAATTCAGTATCCTTCTGAGTCAAGTCCTTGATCAGTACTAAGATCAGATCTTCTTGTTGTTGAGACTTGGCCATCAGAGAGTTAATGTCCTCCCTGAGTCTCAAAACAAGTCCTTCCAACTCAGTAACAACCTGACTCTCCTGAGAAAGTCTCTGATTTTGCACTTTCAGGGTATCCAAATCCTGAATAATCTTACTGAGCTACAGGCTCATCTAAATCTGCTCATCTAGTAATTCTTCGTAGGCGATCGAGACGTCCAGATTCTCATCTGCACCTAAAACAGTGTCAACTGTGCAGTGTGAAGAAGAGTTAAATGGTGCGTGAGAGTTTACCTCATCCTCTTCTCCTACCATAAGACACTTTTCAGCATCTTCTTCAAGCTCTAGGGCCATAAATGCCGCTTCATTGTCTGATGAATCCATGAAGGAATCTACTTCATCTGAGTAGTCTGAGAGTTCACCAGCAATGTAGGCTTGATGCTTCTTGATGAACTTCTCCCTTTGAGCTTTTCGCGCAGCTCTCTCAGCTGTACTGAGCTCAGGACAGTCATTCTGGTAGTGTCTGGTAGCAGGAGGTGACTCTGCCTCCTTTGCTTTCACTGTCTTTCAACTGTGCAGAATCCTCCCATTTCCTGCAATCAGAAGTATGCGGTTTAGGAGTGCACTTAGGTGTATATTCAGACTTACTCTTCGAGTCTCTGACGACTCTAGAAAGCTTTCTGCGCCGCTCCTTTTCTTTCTGATATTTGATGGCAAGCAGTGCATATCTCTGAGCTAAGCTTCCTTCTTGTAGATCGCTGGTTGAAGGCTCAGCTTTGCTAGATGCGGGAGCTGTTGTGCTGACTGATGCTTTAAAGGCATGGTCAATTTGAGTGTCAGCTTCAGCTCGCTGCTTCCTTTGTGGTAGAGCGAACTCGAACTCCTCAGCTTTAATTCTGAAAATATATGATCAGGAGAAACAATATCAAGATCAGAATGTCTAAGAAAAGTAGCAACGGGAGTCCAATGTCTGTCTGGCAGTTCTCTCAAGATTTTGAGATTCATCTCTCGGTTGGAGAACGTCTTTCCCAGGCTATTGATAGTATTCATCAGATCCGTAAATCTGACGTTGAGATCTTCAATCATGTCATCAGGCATGAGAGACAGTCTCTCCAGCTTTTGGATTTCCAGTGCTAACTTGTTAGCTTTGATCTTCTGAGTCCCTCGACTTAGTAGCGCTAGAGCATCCCAGAGTTCCTTAGCGGACTTGCAGTCCTGAACTCTTCCGAGATAAGAGTAGCTCAGGGTGGTCAGTATGGCATTCCTGGCAACCCGGTCTAGATTGTGAAGCTTCTTCTCTTCTGGGGTGAAAAGGCTTGGGGACCTTCTTCCCGGGCACCATTCCTCCTCCTTGTACTGGATCCTGGGTTTCGACACTATCGATCATGGGAACAATAGGTCGGTCTTCCAAGACCTCTGTCATGCTATCATGGAGGGAAGTCAGATGAGCTTCCATTCTGACTCGCTATACCCCGTAGTGCTCTACTGAGAACATGGGTACCATCCTGATTCCTGACATATCAGACATTTTGAATAATGATATGAATGAAGAATGATTTGCATTGAAAACGTTTTCAGAATCCGTTCAAGTAGACCAGTTTCAGTTAACAAGAGTCTTAGAGAACACCTGCTCTGATACCAATTGTTGGTCCCGAGATAAACGTTCAGTTGTAGAGGGGGGGTGAATACACTGAAAACTTTCTCAACTTAAAATGCGAGCAGTCCTATTCGGGAGAGTGCCTTGCTTGAACAAGTTCGATAGACCAAGCAAGGCTGTTTACGAATCGCGTGGACGAGTGGCCCGACTATGCGAGGCACGCTAGCTAACGGATGTCGTAATTCAGTACCGTTCAGTAAGAGTTCAATAGAGTGCGGAAATGTGTAGGCCCAATTCAGTTGAGTTAGAAAATGTTTTTATTAAAATAGTTTCAGTATGTTAGTGCTATCTGTTAAGCTTTGCTGAAACTCAGTTGTATGATTTTGTAAAGCAGATTTTAGTATGAACAGGAAAATCAATGCAACAGTAAAGAACACAACGATTTTTAAAGTGGTTCGAATATCAAACAATCCTACGTCCCTTTGTCCCAAAAAAGATCGGGAGACTATTTTATTATCTTGTGAGTTAGTCTCGGTCGGTTTGTCTGTTGGACAAACACTGACTTTGAGGATTATACTGAGCAAGTCCCAGTTTACAAGAATCAAACTGAAGTGTTTGACAAACTCTCCTACAATGAAGGAGTTCTTTACAATAAGAACAGTTCAAGGATGAACTCTTTCGGTCTAAGCTATGGATATATTCAGTGGAGCTTAGGTTAGAGGAAAGGGAACAAGAAGGTGGCTTCTAGAGTGACGAACAATGAGGGATAACTCTCTAGGTTCGTGTTCGGTCACTTGGATACTAGATGCTATTGAATCTAATTCATCTTGGTTCCCTTGAGCAATGTTGTCGCCTTTCGCTTGAAGTGTTTCTCTGAAGTTCTTGCGGAAAGCTTAAGTTTCGTAAGTTTATGCTCGTAATCGCTCGTTCTTGGTGGTTGTCTGTGATTTGATTTTCCCTCTATTTATAGAGGTGAGCCATGGATAGATCCAAAGGAGACGAACGATCCACGTGACACTCTCTTTCGGTAGCTAACGACTCTTTTAAGGAATCTTGCAGAGTCTTTTCCTCCATTTCTGGAAAGTGGTTGACTTGCAGCTTTTATCAGAACTTTGACAGCTGGCTGCTCGTCATTGGTCGAGGCGTAGAGAGTAGGTGAGACAAACAGACTTCTAAAGCTGACTTCTCTGATAACCTCGGACGACTCTACTGATTTAACATACAAGATCATCTAACAATCAAGGAGACTGTCAGGCCATTGCTGAATCTGACCTAGGGTTCAGTAGTATACTCCTGTTGAGTCCGACTGCGAAGGTCGACTACGAGTTCGGTGAACGGCTCCTGGCGATTCCGGTTCTGCGACTCCTTTCGGTATCTTTGCTCTTGCTAAGTCAACACTGCGAGTATGAACACCTCTCAATATGCTGCTCCTAATGAGTCCAGCACTACTGAGTTTTCACTCCATGGTACTGAGGCGGATAGTCTACTAATGGATCAGCAGACAGAACTTTGAGCCTGAACCATGCTGAAGGATAGTCTACACAATCTGAAACTCTCAGAGACTAAAGCGTTACTATTACAACTCGATGGTTCACCCAATCAAATTAGGGTTTTGGGATCAGTCAAATCTTCTAAACAACTAATAAGTCTACTGCTGAATCACATCCCAACAATATGCTTAGAAAAAGAAAGGCACAAGATACGAACCAAACAATGACGGAAATTAATGATCAAAATAATGTAGTTCCTGAAGAACCACAAGCGTCCAGAAAATCATGAGATCTCGATAAATTACTTATCTTCTAATAAGATGTTAGAGAGAGAAAATATCGTCGTACGAACCGCGATCCGTTAAATAATGGCAAACTAGATATGATTGGCCAAAGTGGAAAGAAGCCATACAAGATGAACTAAATTCCCTTGAAAGCCGGAAAACATTTGGACACGTAGTTCAAACTCCGTAAAATGTTATCCCTGTAGGATACAAATGAGTCTTTGTTCGAAAGAGAAATGAAAACCATGAAATTACGAGATACAAAGCAAGACTCGTAGCACAAGGTTTCTCTCAAAGGCAGGAATTGATTATGAAGAAAAATACTCTCAAGTAATTGGCGCGATTACATTTAGATTTTTGATGAGTTTAGTTGTGTCGAGAAAGACTTGATATGCGCCTCATGGATGTAGAAGCTTGCATATCCATATGGTTCACTAGATAGTGACATATACATGAAAATCCCAGAAGGATTTAAATTGCCTGAAGCACATAAGTCAAAATCCAAAAACATGTTTTCAATTAAACTGCAAAAGTCGTTGTATGGGTTGAAACAGTCTGATCGTATGTGGTATAATAGACTCAGCGAGTATCTTTTGAAAGAAGGGTACAAAAATGATGATGTTTGCCCTTGTGTTTTCATTAAAAAAAATAATGAATTTGTAATTATAGCAGTTTATGTAGATGATTTGAATTTAATTGGGACTCCTAAAGAGCTTAATAAAACTGTTGAATACTTGAAAGCACATGAGGTCGCGCTCGGTCATGAGCTGGACCTCTGAAATTAAAGTGATGTGATTATTTATTTATTTTTATTAAAAAAATGAGCTGGACTTAAGCTAAAGTGATGTGATTATTTATTTTTTTTATTAAAGAATGAGTTGGACTTAAGCTAGACCTGCACTCCGTACATTGAGAAAAGCCGAGCGGGACTCCAACAGGACATCGAACAGGACTCCAATTTGGACTGGACTTGACCTGACCTCAATCATTTTCATACAAAACCATGATAAATAACAAATTAATCATTAGTTCAGGCAAACACAATTGAAAAATGAGGATATTTAAGTCAAATTGAATATTTTGTGTAGCAAAGATAAAAATTGGGTAAATCTGACATTTGTTTGAAGGATTTGGATTTTTAAGAAAACACTCCATTAACTGGTGTGGTTTAAACAACACTATCTATGTTATACCAGTTCATTCTAAGGTAAAATCGATTTGTCTATTTTTACGTCTCTCAACTACATTTATTCCTTTTTCTTCAATTTCAATTCTTATGCTTTAGTTTAGTTTACTTTTTACTATTGTTAATTATGAATTTATGATCGGTTAAATTCAATCAAGATTTTAACATTTGATTTTCAGTTAATCCTTATGATTGATAGGTTTCATAGTAGATTTTATTTACATGCATACATTGAAGAACACACGCGACTTCTTACAGTTTGCCATTTATTCTGTTCAACCACATTACTGAAGAATTAATTAAATACTTGAAAGTGGCATACTTTGGCCCCATATATGCAGAAATGTAGGGGAATTAAACTTCTAAGAAAATTGCAACTTTGGTCTAAATAATAATCTCTGGAGAATTTTCAATGCAGAATTAATTAGGTTTTTGTAGTACGATATTTTTTAGGTTTTCTGTACTTTTTTATGATGAAAAAGTTTGCAGTCGTCTTTACGTGCATTTATTTTTCTTATAATGGCATAGAACAGGCGATGGGGTTGGGCTGTCAAATAGGTTGGGCTAGCAAATATAGGTTTGTGGACCTTTTGGTTCAACCTCTTCTTATTTACTGCACTAAAGTTGTATTTTTATTATAAATTGGTGGAGTATTATTAGATTATCATGAATATGAAAGTAACGAAATGCTAAAACCTGAGACCTCGCATTTACATGTTAAAATAACAACAAAAGTAGTTTCGAATCCTAACGCGATTAGGTGTAATACATAGTTAGCTAGGATGATTTACATATGAAGAGAAAATATTATTTTCCGATTCTAAATATGAAGAGAAAATATTAACAACAAAATTATGTTGAAATTAATTTCGATTTTGTATAATATGAAGAGAAAATATTATTTTCCGATTCTAAATACTAATCCTCATTTGATAAAACAAACTTAAATCAGCACTTGTAGCATAAAACACATACTCACTATGTCCCGTTATTTGTGGCTCATTTGTCCAGAAATGAGTGTCCAGTTATTTGTGGCGCACTTTCCCAATTTGGTAAAAAATTATTATCATGCTTACTATTACATCGTCTCTTCTCTCCTGCTTTATTATCACTTTCTCCCATGCTACTGTTATTATTTTACTCATCTTCTACCATACTTTATCATCTCTACTCTCTTTCTCTCATACTTTATCATCTATTCTCTTAATTCTCGTGCCGAAACCAATTGAGCCACAAATAACAGGACGGAGGGAGTACTTATATTATAAGAGCTTTTACGTGTGTATAAGCTAGCTTGGGCTGCTTTAATGGTAGTTTTTTTTTGTTTTCCCTTTCACATGAATGCTACTGAACAAGTCAGTTAGTCAAATAAGCTTTCTCGATCGCGTGACAGAGGGTGTACGCTCTGCGAGTCCTATCTGCCGACTTCGGTCGGTTGAACAATAATTCGGTATAAGATAGAGTGCGGAAGTGTAGGCCCCGAAATAATTTTCATCTTGATTTGAAAACACGTTTTATGCTAAGTGTGATTTTTAAAGATCGAGTTGAATGTAGTATGAACAAATATCAATGAAACGGTAAATCAACACAAAGCTTGAGTTTTTAAAGTTGTTGGATCTATGTCATTGTCTTGAACAAGACAGAAGTTCTTGATTACTTATACTGAGTAAGTCTCGGTCGATCTGTATGCTGACAGATACTCTAGTTATAGTCTTAGTGACTTTACAGTTTCAAACACGAGGTTTGATTTTCTCCGACTAAGAAGGGGTTCTTTTCAATAAGAATAGTTCGATAAAAGGTTGAACTCCTTCGAATTTTCTAAGCTTAAGATATTACAAGAATTGTTTAGAATAGAGAACGGGGAATAATAGATCTACTGGGCGAAGAACTAATTATATCTTTCTTTGTATGAGTTCTTCGTTGTGTTAGCTTTTTGATTGCTTAGAGCGTTTGAATGCTTTAATGCTTTTGGTTCCCCACTTGTCTTTTTTTCATGAAGATTCTATTAATAGTCTCGACTCATGAATATATACGTTGGAAAAGGTCTAGACACGTGTCGAAAGCGATAAGAAAACGACCATCTTGAGTTTTGAATGTCACTGTAGTGATTTCCTCTTTTTCAGTCTCAGGAGCAGCTTTGTATTAGAGTAGGTACAGTGCTGGCAGCTCCTCATTGGTCGAGGTTAGAGAGTTGGTGAGGTTTGTTCAAACTCCAGCTGGGTGCTGAGTTGACTTCCTCAAATTCCTCGGGACGCTTTTATTGAGTTGTCTTCTGCGACATTCTTAGAGATCAATTTTCTTTGATTCGGTGAGTTACGAAACACTCGTTGAATTCCCGAGTCTTGAGTCCTTACGGTTGACAAGAAATGTTGTCTTGAACTATCAACTGCGAACTCTGGCTAGCCTGCGGGTTCTAAGTTCTTGAACTCAACTAAGTTATTACATTATTAGGTTCATCATTCGTCCAGGGGTTTTAAGATTTACAAATCTTATCATGCGAATCTCATCTCAACAACAACTCTACTAAATAACCATATTGAAAAGAAAGGGGAGAAGATATATGAGACATAGGAAGTATTTAAAATCAAATATTTGAATCAGAATCCTATTGGATTCCAATGGAGTAATCTATGATCTATCAGACTCTTTTATTCAAAGAAATATGTCATAATTTTAGTCTTTGCACTTCGAAAAGAAAGGTCCGTTAAATTGTTACTACTATATCAGTTTTGAAAATATGTTAAAATGAACGTATGGATCACTTATAAGCGATTTCGATAAGCTCTTTCAAGCGCTTATAAAAACTTATTTTTTAACCATAAATACAAATAAGCCGTTGATAATTTTTCCAAATCAAACCTAAAAATATCATATGAAGTCTGTAACATTGACCCATTTAACTACTTTATTCGAAACTGCTGAGAATCAAATGAATAGATTTAGGACCACTTGTTGAACATTATGATTCCTACACTAGAAATATAAACTTGCCTTTTTTTTCTCTCAAGGGATTATTTAGTCTTAAAGTGCATTAAAATTGGTTAATTAATAATGATAAATGATCAGTTCATCGGTCCCAACTATTGTTCACTCTTCATTAATTACTTCGTATTCCATTTAGGCGTGTCTCAATTAAATGGTTAAGTTACTATTTAAGTACTATACAATTAAACCTCTTTAATTATAATATAAGTGTATTTATATATGTCATTTTACTATTTATAATCTTATAATAATTAATTTTTGTTCACTTAAAAACAAGTTAATGATATAGTTAACATTGACAATAAACACTAAAGAATACTAAAGAGAATACAGCTTACGTGTGGTTTCAATTCCCCTTTGGGCCGGGGCCAGATAGGTCGTTGTCCACATGGGATGGCATAGCGGTGAAGGTGGGTGGCGGGGCCAGATGGGTCGTAGGTTCAATTCCCTTGGACGCGTTATGTGTGAGGCCTGTCACCCTGTCGCGTTAAGGGTGGTTTAACTCTTGTGTGGTTTGCGGGCTATTGCGCGGGGAGCGAGGTTTCGCATGTGCGCACAAAGGTAGCGGTGCGGGTTCTTCGTCAACAAAAAAAAAAAAAAAAAAAAAAGAGAATACAGCTTCTTTAGGACCAGTTACGCATAAGGTCACTTATTGTGTTTAACACTATAATTTTTTTATACAATTAAATAAGTTAAAAATAAGATTCAATTAGATTTATGTTTTAAGAAAAAACATGCAACACTATGATCATATTTTATAAAATAGCTTTTGTATTATTGGTAATTTTAAATGATTATTAATTTATTACATTGAGGGGACCATATATTTGCATTGAGTTTAATAAATTATTATTATTATTATTATTATTATTATTATTATTATTATTATTATTATTATTATTATTATTTTATTATTTTTGTAAATTTAATGATTTTTATATTAACATGAAAAAGACCTCCAAAATATTTATCTTAGAGAAAATAAGTATTATATTATAAAGGATCTACTGTTTATTCCATAGTCCTTTATTTATTCACTTACAAAAAAATGCAATTTGTGGTTTTCGAAATTAACATGCTATATGCTAAATTAAATATTATTCTCTGATAAGTCTCATTTACAAATTTAAAGTTCACAATAATCATTTTCTCCAATTCTTGGTGTATCCTTTTTTTCTCTCGGGAAACTGAGGAAGCATTAACCATTAGATTAATCCCAGATGTTTGTGGTCGCCTCTCTCCCACGACTTTCGAGAACCCTAAAAATGTGTCTCTCTAACCATTAGTTTAACTACCCCAAAGACCTTATTAAATGCTATCCGCACTGATGGAGCATACCAACTCTATTCTCTCTCTCTCTTTCTCTCTCTACGAACACACACAAAACGGAGAGAGAGAAATGTCAAATCTTGGGTTATCTTTCGAAGAAGTAAGAAGCCGCCGTGTTTGTCCCATTGGAATTACATAGTCTTTATTACTATTATTATATGTATATGTGAAAATAGGATTAATACTCCATAAATAAGGTAAGTTTTGCAGAAACACAGAGACAGACGCGTGAGTAAGTGCATGGACAGCATATAAATTTTATTTCCAGGAAAGGGTTATAAGATTGAGGGAGTTGACAGAAGAGAGTGAGCTCAGGCAGGCAACTGTACGCACAGATTTACCTTTGTGGATGCGTGTGCTCGCTTCTCTTCTGCCAGCTTCTCTCTCTTCCGCTTTCTCTCATTTTCATTTTATTCTCTACAAAATTAAAGAGGGGAGAAATTAATCTAAATCATGGCTCCTCATTTTCATCTATATCTTTATTTTATTGCTCAAGAGTCTTAAATTTTATTATATTGACCTTTATTCTAATTAAAAAGTGATGTGATAATTTGGAGGAGCTGATGGTCTTGTCTTGTTCAACGGTGACGAAGTCGGTACGCTCTTTTACTGTTTTTATTTACTCGTGAAGAAATGGTTCCTATCTTCAATTCTTTGTTTCATGTTTCAAAGTGACTTGATTCGGTTAATAAAACTCTAGGTAACAAATGAGATTATTTTTAATATATACAAGATTTTTAGTATTGCTATTGATAACTTTAGTTGTATATATGATTTATGCATCTCTTATACATTGGGGCTAATTAAACTATTGTTTCCTCACCATTTCTAACCAAATAGTCGGCCGCTGTATTATCTGAATTGGTAATTTATATGTACACGCACACACTGACTTAGTAGTTGAATTCAATTATATATTTAGGATGCATAATAATTAATTAGATACTATGATTTTTGAAGTAGTAAAAAGGTTGAGGAGGAGGAGGTGTGTATGTTCATATCTGGTTGGTGAAAATAGCATATCATATAACATAGCAGCTAGTATTTTGTTAGCTATGTTGTAGTTGAAATATAATATTCAAGAAATGGGCTTTTGATTTAATTAATCTTTGTGATAATCTAGATTGTTGTCCTTAAATCATATGTTATTGATGTCTTAATTAGTTAGAATTGCAGAATTATTGTCTTCAAAGTCTCGGCAAGGAGGAAGGAAAGAAACCTGATCGACCATGGAATCCCGGCCGAGCTCCCTTTTTTTTTTTTTTTTTTTTTTTTTTTTTTACGAGGAACCCACAGCCGCTACCTTTTGGTGCGCCGGGGTAAGCTTCGCTCGCTCTGTGCAATAGCACGCAAACCACACGAAGAATTAAACCACCCTTAATATGGCGTGGTGGCGAGACTCACGCATGGCGTGTCAGGTGGAAATTGAGCCATGACCTATCGGTCTTGTGCCACCCCCTTCACCGCTATGTCGTCCCAAGGGACAACCGTGCTCCCTTTTTCACTTCCTTCAACATTAACTATATATAATTTTTATTTTCCAAACCGTATAAATCGTTGAAGCTCAATCCTCCTACTTGCATTTCCGTCCAAACCTGCTAAACAAATTAACATGCTAGCTAATGAATACTTTGCTAATCTCATCTTCAATGCCCTGCTAATTTGTTTAATACTAAAATTTGCATATATGGTGACCCAATCTTTGCAGCAGCACGTATACGACCATCAATACATCATACCAAGTCGCGGAGACAAATCCGTTCATACGGTAACATAATATCGGGGTTCAAAAGACTTCACAAAAGCATATGCAAATGATTAAGAAAATAGAGATACAAAATATGTTATTAAAAATTAGGTGTGAAGAAATGTAGCGACAATAAAACCAAATGTTAGTATAAATACTATAACAACATATGAAAATTGAATATCGAAAATAACGAAATGCAAACCGAGGCGAGAGTTAGACTCTCTCTCCACAAGACGATAATGCTCCGCTACTTGGTGCAAGCGGTCTATCGCACTCGTCTCCAAGATACAACATTTTCTCAATTACGAGTAGTTGCACTCCTTCTCGTAATTCCGGTGAACTACTTGATATCTCGTGACTAAGGAGATACTAATTAATTTATATGTATGGAGTGAAACACTATGGATAAATGAAAGAAGAAGGAATCATGTTTTTCTGATTGTCTTTCCTTTACTACAAATCGTCCTATTTATAGATTTGAAGCACCTATTCATAAAAGACACAACTCTTCACAAAGGACGCAACTTTTAAGTAATGGACACAACTCTTCATAATGGACACAACTCTTCACAATAAGATGAATTGTGAATGGTTGCATTTGTTCAACTTCCAGTATCTCTTGGCATGAACCAACATATCCCTTCATGAATCAACACGTTCATTCATCATTTAATTTATGAAACAATGTGTCCATTCCGTGAAGTAACGTGTTCATTCATCTAAGAACCAGCGCATCCTTTCAATCATTTATATATTACTTAATTTAATAATCTACTTTCCAATTAAAAATTCTAACAATCCCCCACATGGAAGTTAGATTATTAAATGCAAATGCAAATGCAAAATGTTATGCAAGCCAAAGTCTCGATCACCTATTCTTTGCATCGGGATATGTAGTTTTTGCTTTGAACCTTCCTTAGTATAATGTTATCGGATTTACTCGATGCTCGGTGAACGCGATGTCTTGAACCGGTCGGCTTTTACGTAAACCAAGGCGATAACATATACCGCGATAATAGATCTGATAGCTTTAGTTCTCACGTTGTGTCCATTTTGGCCTTGGACCATATCTTGGATTCATAAGTGTTCTTATTTGAAGCGGCCACACTTTTCACTTATATAGGTGATCTCCTATAAAAGAGTATCATGTCATACTCCACCAATAAGGCTATAGGAATCATTAAAAGCTTATACACTTACCCTTTACCACAAGCTACAGGTTTGCACTTGGGGCAGCTTCGAGAATGGATTTTTAGTTGTGTTTCCAAGTGCACAACTTGAACATTCTTAATTTAGTTGTCTCTTTGAACCATGTTC